>JAHPZR010047637.1:0-14772 GCA_019787425.1 Platygyra sinensis
TGTTGTTGTTGGTAAGGTGATTGTTGTAGTTGTTGCTGTTGTTGGGTAAGGTGTTTGTTGTTGTTGTTGTTGTTGGTAAGGTGATTGTTGTTGTTGTTGGTAAGGTGATTGTTGTTGTTGTTGTTGTGTGTTGTGTTTGGTAAGGTGATTGTTGTTGCTGGTGTTGCTGTTGTTGTTGTTGTTGTTGCTGTTGTTGTTGTTGTTGCTGCTGTTGTTGTTGTTGTTGCTGCTGTTGTTGTTGTTGTTGTTGTTGTTGTTGTTGTTGGTAAGGTGATTGTTGTTGTTGGTAAGGTGATTGTTGTTGTTGGTAAGGTGATTGTTGTTGTTGGTAAGATGATTGTTGTTGTTGTTGATATTGATCATATGGCTGCTGTTGCCCTTGTTGAGCAGCAACAAAACTTTCCCCTGAATGATATGGCTGTTGCTGTATAATAGCCTGTCTTTGACCCTGTGCAGTCGCAGTAGCTGTCATAGCATGCTGTTCAGTTGTCTGCTGATGTTGACTGTCTGCTGCTTTCGCCTGCAACAGAGTTTGGTTATGTTGTTGCCACTGACTCATTTGCTTCTGCCATTCTTGATATTGTTTCTGATCAGGATGGTTTTGATGCTGTGCCTGCCACTGGGCATACTGCTGCTGCCACGCCGCATACTTCTCCTGGTACTGCTTCTGAGCCTCAGACATCTGTTGTTCAACCGCTACTGATGTTGGTGCGGGTTCAGGAGGTAAGGGAGGAGGGGCAGCAGCAGCAGAAGAATCCGATTGCTCCGGCGGTAATGGCGGTGGTTGTTCGTCGCTGACAGCCTGTTGGGTCTGAGGTTGAACCACTGCTTGCTCGTGGACAGCTTGGCTGGGTTGAGCGGCCGTCGCGTAAAAGGTTTGTCCTGTGACGTTTGTAGCCACATACTGTGCTCCAGCGACTTGAGGATATCCCTGTAAAGAATATTGTCCTGCATTGGCAGGTGTTTGGTGATTTTGATAGCCTATTGTTCCGTATTGAGCATATTGTTGAGGAGTCTGGTAAGTCGTTTGCGGTTGAGTGGATGGTTGTTGTTGAACGTAGTAATACGGTTGTTGTTGAGCGTAGTGGGCTTGGTATTGATACTGCTGTTGTTGCTGTTGCTGCTGCTGCTGTAATTGTGCTTGCTGATACGCATACGGATTCATTTTCTGTCGCGTTACAAGCTAATAACTTTAAAGGCTGTCTTCAGCTAATTCATTTTCCGGCAAGATGGCCACCATGCGCGAAGGTCTTAGACAAAAAACTAGCAACCTGGCCTTGGAGCTTAGCATCCGGGTCTTCTCAAATTTCCAAAATGGCGGATGTCAGGGAGCGACTTGACAAACGAAACGAAGAACGACTGGCAGCCATTGAAAGACGTAAAGCTGATAAGGAAAGCAATGAACAGCCAACAGAAACAATAGAATATATCAAATCTACTTTCGCCAAGGAGAAGGGAGCAATAGAAGAACAGCTAGGTAAAAGGGCAGAACTGATAGAAGCTGGCAACAAAATGAAGGCGGTAGAATTCTTCGATTGCCTGTCAGATAAGTGCCAAAAACTCCAAAAGTTTTTGGCGGATTCAACAATGTTTTTACCTTCTCGTGACATTCAGGTGTCGCAGGACAGTTTAAAAGGGTTGCAGCAAGAGATCAACGAGAAACGAGAAGAATACATACCAAAGAAGAAGTTTGCTTTCAAAGCGAGGAAAAAAGAGTCGTCGGTAAAAGAGGTGCGTACAAGGTCTTTAAACAAGAAGACTGTGCGAAAAGAAAAATGCTGTTTATTATTTTAAAGGGGCTCAGTCACGGTTAAATGGTTTGAAAAGTTGTTTGCAATCCGTGTTCAATTCTTCTTTAACCATCCTTGTTCCTTTATGTATCATCTCTTTAATGTGTTTCTATCTTTGTAAAGTAATATTTTCAGGTTTCCTTCAATTTAACAGTAATTTTGTCGATGCTCAAAATAACACAAAATACCATGACTGAGCCCTTTAAAATGTATTTTTTTGTTCCAGAATATTCAAGTTTTTGCCCCCGCAGGGTTTTGGCCCAGAGGCCAAAACCCGAGGAGGCACCCTAGGATCCCCCGCGTGTATACATATAAGGAATTTCAAAAATGTAAAGATGTAAGTAAGTAAGTAAATTGTAGTATGCAAAAAAAATCTCGATTTGATCAAACTAGGCGCGCACGGTGGTCTCGGGTAATATTTCAGCAATTGCGCAAGGTGCTGTCGGGTAGATGTCATTTTGCAACCACGAGGTCTTCGAGCAGCGCTTTAACGTCTTGCGAGTAGGAGGTTGCGTTTCGTCGTCTTCTAACAACATTTCGAGTTCTTTCAGCAGTGTTTAAAGGTCTTGCAACCAACGAGTTCGCATGTCGCTATCACCTAGCCGTATTTCAACCACGAGTTCGCGTTTTGCCATCTTCTAGCAGCGTGTCAAGGTTTTGCAACCACGAAGTCGCGTCACGCCATCTTTAAGCCCGGTTTACACGTCGCATTTTACATGTGCCGAATCGAATTGCCAAATAAAGTGCATGTAAAATTAAATGCGACATATTTCAATTCGATGCAAGTCAGTCGAATATTCGACTGATCCAGTCGAATATACGACTGAAGTTCGACAGTTGATTTCAACGCCGTAATTTACATGTGCCAAATCGAATTCAAATTATGTTAAATAATTTGTTTGCTCGAATGGGAATTTAAAACACGTCGCTAGCTCTCACCAATTTCATTCGGCAAAAAAATGCGACGTTTAAATCAAATCAGCAGAACGTATTCATTCGAGTCGACTAAAATTAGTATTTGATTCGGTGCATGTAAAATGTGACGTTTAAACCGGGCCTTAGCAGCCTTTGATGGGTGATGATTATTTTGTAGTTCAGTGATTTATTTGAATTCAAAAGCATTCACAGCACTGAATAAAATTATTCGGTACAAAATTTGATTTGTTAGACACAAATCAGCAACGGGGTCGACAGACTCGATCCAACAGATTAGAAAGATGATTGATAGACTCGATCCAACAAATCAGAAAGATAATGTCAGAACAGAATCCCAACTCAGAGTTGCATTGATATTGTCAGAAAGAGATACGGAGTTTGTTAGATCAATTTCCATTTGAATGTGTTGCTGTCGAAGATAAACAAGTAGGTGGTTACAGTTCGAAGAGGCCACTTTATGAATCCACAAGTAGGTGGTTACAGTTCGAAGAGGGCACTTTATGAATTCTGTTTTTGTTAACCCCGGTATTTATTCATGTGCTGTTGATGCTTATTTGGAAATCTCTACGCATTTGTTTCTTCCATATTTATCAAATCTACGTCCTAGGAATGAGTTTGCAGACCTGCTTTTCAATGTTTGCTCACATTACATCTCTTCGAGAGAATATTGTTCATTATTGAGGGAAATTGGAAGAGTTTGGTCATACATAATCATCTTTGTAGTTCATTTGCGGCTAGGGATTGTAATGCCTGTTTTAGCCAGATATTTGAGAATAGAACATTTGGTTATCGCAATGAAGAGGAAGAGAGCCTTTTCATGACGCTAAGAACATTTGATTCTTTTTGTCACCCATGCTCGAGATCTGTGAATTTGAATAGCAGTAATCTTTTGACAGTAGTGACAGCATATTATATGGATTAAATCAGTTGGGTTTAGATAACAATATGTGGCCAATTTTTGTAACTCAATGCACACAAATCCAGGAAGGTTAAATTGCACAATTGCGATATTCAAACTTCTAAGCCTGTTTACACAGAATATTTTCTTTACAATAAAATAAACAAATTTCTTAACACACAATACGTTGCTGTTTCACAAAAAAAAAAAATGA
Organism: Platygyra sinensis; assembly: GCA_019787425.1. Taxonomy (NCBI): domain Eukaryota; kingdom Metazoa; phylum Cnidaria; class Anthozoa; order Scleractinia; family Merulinidae; genus Platygyra; species Platygyra sinensis. The sequence goes on from JAHPZR010047637.1 coordinate 3,839, forward strand.
CAAAAAATGTATGGCTGTAATAGATTTAATTGCCATTTACATAAAAATATGTTTACCAGTCATGGATGTTAACTTCAATAAATATTCAAACGTTTCTTTTTTAACAGTCGTATGCACAGTATTTATATTCAGTAAAAACCATTTACAGGTGTTAAACAGATCTTCGAAAGCGGGGGCAGCTCTAGTGAAAACTATTACTAGTTTAAATATGCAAATTAGTCAAGTGATGACGTCTACACTCGATCAGATTTTGTTCAAATATGATGAAAGGAGACATCTCAACCAATTTGTATCAGAAATGTTTGATTCTTTGCAGTAAGATTCCACTAACTGTGCTCCACAATACGAGCTTAACAATTCTGTTACCATGGCAACATACTTGGTTCCAGACCTCCCCCAAATCAAAAGCTTTTGTGGCCACCTTTAGCATTCCATTTTGATATTTGCTAACAGCACTTCATATGAGGAGGCTAGTGGAAAAGGGGGATAAGTGATGATTTTGGTTGTTTTTTTTTCTTGCTAGAAATAAGCTGAATTTTTGCGTGTGGCCTTGATTCCATTTGAAAAACATCAGCCTGTATTTTTTTTCGCTGGTTTGCTCTTCGTTTTCGAGATATTACGTATGCAAACAACCCTCCGTGATCTATTGTTGAACGAAAAACAAAAGAAACCTTTTGTTTCGCTAAAGGATTAAGTCACTATAACACAATGGTTTCTCACCGCTGCTTCGTTAGCTCAAGGGGATAACGCGCCGAACGAAGCTGATTCGAATTTGTTTTGATGTGACACTCGAGGGCTCGATTCGAGGTCGGTGAAATCTTTTTTTTTTTTTTTTTTTTTTCGTTGTTGTTTTTCTTCTTCTTTCAAAATCCTTCTTCGTGTCTTTGTAACTGAACTGCCGTTTTCACTGGTAGGGATTTTTTTTTAGCTGCCTTTGTGACGTCGGGTTTTGGCGCGCAAAGCATCGATTACTTCGATAACACAAATTCAGAGCTTACCTGTTAGTTAAGCAGAGTTTGCTCGTTATTTCCAGCGATATTCGAAGCTTATTCGAGGAATATTTGCGCCCGCCTGGTAGGAGATTTGGCATCATTAAGCCTTTGACCCTCGTTAAGTCACCCAGCATTGCTCAAAGAACCGAGGAATGTTTTTGTTCTGAGATCATGGTTTAAGTCCGCCGTTAACTTAGCCATTGAAGAACAAGTGAGCCAGGCGGTAGAGTCTAGAAACGCTTCTTCTTCCAAAACAAAGCATTCGTCCTTGACTTATGGCTCATTTGCCAAACTTCGGCGTGTGTCAGTTTTGGAAATTAGAACTGCTTTCTAGACTCTTATTATTTTCTTGAAATCAGCCATCCAACAACCTTCGCTGCAAAAATTTCTGGGATATCCCATAATAATCTTTCATACGTAAAGCGCCGTGACCATCGTGTGCGCGACTTATAGCACTTGTTAGCGTGACTCAGACACGGCCGGGAACTGGCGAGAAAGGCCAGGCAGCAAAGTCGTTGCATTTGACCTGTGCTTCGAAGACCTTCGAAGTTTCTAAGCCATTTTTACGGGCCAAAGAGAAATCGCAGGTCGGTTAAATTCGCAAGCAAGCGTTCAGTGTGTGTGTATCGTGGTTTTCCAAGCAGATGATTACTTTGAATTGTGATAGAATCGAGCCCACCGCGAAGAAAAAAAGACAAAGAACGCCTGATTGCAGGTTTAACTATAGGAAGACTATAGGAAGAAGAAAACTTCGGCTCAAATGTAAGTTTTGCTTTGTATTTCAGCGTTCCTTTGCTGATGAATTTTCCGTTTCATGTGCTTTATTTCGGCATGAGCAGCATGTTAGCTTAAGGCTTTCTCTTTCTGTGTTGTCGGATGTAATCATTTCATGGAACGAGCAGTTTTGTAGTACTCAAAAAAGTAATTTCACGTAGAAACATTTCAATCACCAACTTAGCCGATTTGCAAAACATCCAACCTCTCTCTCATTCTAGCCACTTTTCATTGACTTTAGTTAGGTATCGATTCGTGCAAGTCGAGATTGTTTCCTTTGGCCTAACACCGCTAACCCTAACGTGTCCTGACCTTAACTCTAGCCTAAACCAACTCGAAAGCTCATTAGCTACTTTGGTCACTGTACACGATTAAATAGTGTTTCTTTTCTGTCTAACTTGTTTGTATTTTTTTTTTATTTCTGTATAATTGTAAATTATGTTAGATTAAGTTGTATCACGTCTGTAAACAGTGTAAAATAATAAAACTTGAAACTTGATTTGCTAGCGTTAACTGTAAGCGCTAGCCCTAATCCTACGCAATAACCCTAATTCTGAGCGCTAGCCCTAATCCTACGCAATAACCCTAATTCTGAGCGCTAGCCCTAATCCTAAGCAAGAACCCTAATTCTGAGCGCTAGCCCTAATCCTAAGCAATAACCCTAATTCTGAGCGCTAGCCCTAACCCCAAGCAATGACCCTAGGCCTGAACGTTAACCCTAAGCTCGACCCATAACCCAGACCCCAACGCTAACCCTAAGCTTGTTCCGTAAGCCTAACCTTCAACGCTGACCCTAGTTTCGAGCGGTAACCCTAACCCTGACTCGAATAAAACTGGGAACTCTTAACCCTAGGAGTTAAAGTCAGCATTTGAAAAAAACTTCAAAGAGAAACAACGCTAATAGTACTGTGTAACAAAGCAGTTCCAAAAGACGCGGACTGTGACATGCAAGTGTTTTAGCATATTTTATTTCTGGAATACGCAATAGAAACGAGGGGAAATAAGTGCAAGGCAGTTTTCTACAGGTATAAACAAATTGGCATGCGAAGTTTTGGAGCTGTGTTGGCCATGTTCGATTTCAGCGAAAAATCTAGCGGACATTCTTGCACGTGGCCTTTCAACTGAGCTTACATGCTGCGTGAAATGAACTTTTCACGGTTCTCTAAGTGAAATCAAAGTCCTTGGGCGGCGCGATAATGTGAAGTCAAAATTTCAACTGTCCGTAAATGACCTGAAATCAACATTGTCTAAAGCTTGCGCATTGCGTAAAATTAACATTTGCCTGTAACTTGAGTGAAATTAACGTCTTTGCGGTCGCACGTTAACGTGGAATCAACATTGTAACGGTTTTTACCTCAAATCAGCACTTTTTCAAGGTTGCACGCGGGTGTAGACAAAACGTGGGGTAGGCCATGGCCTACGCCATGGCCTAGGCCATGGCCTAGGCCATGGCCTACCCTGTGGCCTACTCTATGGCCTACCGGTGGTCAAATTTAAAAAAAAAAAAAAAAAAAAACGCAGAGCATTGCCGCAAATGTAACCCGGTAGAAGCGTTCAGTATTTGCTCAAAAATATGCAAATAAGTTACAACCAATCACTGCTCAGTGTTCCCACGATACTTTGTGCATTTGATTATGTCGATTCGCGGAAAGAGAAAGCACTTCAACCAAACTTTCCAGAATTATCGTTTCGGCGAAATAGCAAGGAATTCAACAAAATCAGTTTTTCATTTTAAAAGTGTGTGAGAATTAACATTTATACTCGGACCATAGTTACGGACGACCGAAGCGATGGAAGCGTAAAACTGTTTCAGTATTTGAAAGCTTCAAACGAAATTTGGTTAATATCGTAGACACTGCCGGCGGGTTTAGACTTACTAAATTATTTCACACTCGTTAAAACAGAAATAGGTTTTATTTTACATACCTCACGTCCGAGCCGTCATCAGACATCTTCCGCGTGAGAAAAGCGGGGTTTCCAAACGAAACTGGAACCCAGTCCACAACGACTGCTGGTTTTTCTTACTGTCACGCGATGGTCACACTAGTAGTGATGATGTTTGCCCAAGGTTGAGTTTATCCGCAGGCTGCTCCTGCATTCCTTATTCTATCAGTAGGTTAATACTGATCAAACCGTGGCCGCCAAAACAGCAGAAGAAACTCGTTGGTGAGACAGTCCCAACGTTCAATGATTTGCGGCGATGCTCTGCGTTTTTTTTTTAAATTTGACCACCGGTAGGCCATAGAGTAGGCCACAGGGTAGGCCATGGCCTAGGCTATGGCCTAGGCCATGGCGTAGGCCATGGCGTAGGCCATGGCCTACCCCACGTTTTGTCTACACCCGTTGACACGCTGCAAAGATCAAGATTTTGCGGGATTTTAAGCGCAAATTACCGTCTTTGCAGTCACGTGCTTGCGTCAACAACACAATACAACGTTTTTGCATACGTAAGATCTCTGAAAAACAGCTAAAAAAAATCCCTTACCAGTGAAAACGGCAGTTTCAGTTGCAAAGACACGAAGAAGGATTTTGAAAGAAGAAGAAAAACAGCAACGAAAAAAAAAAAAAAGATTTCCATCGACCTCGAATCGAGCCCTCGAGTGTCACATCAAAACAAATTCGAATCAGCTTCGTTCGGCGCGTTATCCCCTTGAGCTAACGAAGCAGCGTCAAGAACCATTGTGTTATAGTGACTTGATCCTTTAGCGAAACAAAAGGTTTCTTTTGTTTTTCGTTCAACAATAGATCACTGAGGGTTGTTTGCATACGTAATATCTCGAAAACGAAGAGCAAACCAGCGAAAAAAAATACAGGGTGATGTTTTTCAAATGGAATAAAGGCCACATGCAAAAATTCAGCTAATTTGGTAGCAAGAAACAAAAACAACCAAAATCATCACTTATCCCCCTTTTCCACTAGCCTCCTCATAATATAATGAATCCCAGCAAGCATATAAAATATGTTAGCTCAAGTTTGTGGCCTTGTTTTACCATTTTCAAGCTTAAATCACTAAACCGTCCAACTGGAAATCAAGTGGTGGGGGATATGGAAAAGAGTGAGTTGCCATTGGGAATGGAATTTTTCTAGCCATATGTGTGTTTCCTGTAGAGACTTGTAAACCTGCGAAGTTTCAATGTTCTGCACTTCAAATTGCGCCAAGATAGCTCTGACTATTTATATACTCCAATATAATATTGGGATTGAAATGTACGACGCATCAGTCATCTCATTTGCATCATGTCACCCATTTTTTCAACTTAAATATCTCCGGAACTAATGCAGATATTTGTAAATGGTAAACGGCGTTTTTTATTCTGTCATGGAAATGTATTCTATGTGATACACTCCAAAAATCAAGGGGTAAAACTTTGATCAATAGTCCCACTTAAGAGGTCTTGTTTTATCTGATACCTTAAAGGTTGGCACCACACGATGGCGACCCTAGTCCCTGCGGCTAGTCCCTGCCAACAAGTCGCAGGGACTAGGTCCGCATCGGTGTGAACTGGCGCAAACGGAATAGTCCCACGATTTCAAACCAGTTTTTTGAATTTGTGGGACTAAGGCACATGGACCAAATTTCGGTCCCTTCGACTAGATTTTGTGGCAAAAATGGCCAGTTCACACGATGTAACTATTCCCTGCGACTTGTTGCAGGGACTAGTCACAGGGACTAGTCCCATCGTGTGCCGACCTTAAAAGCTCTGCCAAGCTCCCAGGCAGCAGATTTTTGAAGGGCACTCAATAACAGAGGGAGTCATGGGGAAGTTCATAACTTAATAAGAAGTGCTAGCCAGAGGTTGTGACCCTCATCTTAAACCAAAATAATCATAGCCCTAGCGTTTTGATTAACACTAAGAAATCAAGATCCCTACAAGAAATTGTAATGTGAGCCAGTATTAGTCACAGTGGTTACACATTCTACATGTGTACACAATCATGCTCGGAAATGTTCAGATTATTTGAACTTGATTGCATGTACATAAATCATACTGGACCTCCTGTTTTTGATTTTGTCCCGAGTGTCAAGCATTAGCCTATTTGGTCACTGTTGACCAAAAATGTGTAGACCGTGGTAACTAGATTGCTGGGAATCATGCCAAGCTTACTTGAAACACTCAATTTTGGATTCAGCTCAGTAAGGCATCAGACTGTGGTCAAGTATTGATCAAGACCTTCAATTAATATCCTCAATTTACACTTGATCGATACTCAATCATCTTTCCAGTCAACAGTCGAGAGCCTTCTAATGTTGGCAGACATGCCATTAAGTGTCAATCGATACATATGAGTTGTTTGACAGTCAGCTGACTATCAACAGACTGTCAATCGATTTTATGGAATAGAACCCAGAGATGATAAATCCCTATTCTAACAAACATATTTTCCCCATCCCATGGCCCTTTGTTCTGTTGGAGTTCACCATACTTACAATTTTTCTTCAAGTTACAAATAACATTTTATGAATTTGGGAAGATAGAGGGAGTACTACAATAAAAAAATTCTAAACCTTGTAAAAATATTATCTGTTTGTTAGGAGGGACAAATGAATCAAGAAATTAAGAACAAGGGAGATGCAATGTCAGGTACAGAAACAAAGATTGCAGATGCCAGTCTTGGTTTTCAAGGGGTTTCAGACAACAAACTCACCATGGCTCCATCACAGGTCAAGAATCGAGACATCACACTTAGAGATCTTCAGAACTGCAATATCATAATTTATGGAGCACCATCAGCCCTACTTATGAATAAGCTAAAGGACTGTACTGTGTTATGTGGACCAGTTTCTGGAGCTGTATTCATTGAAGACTGTCTCAGTTGTAAGTTTGTTTTTCCATGTCATCAGTTGCGGGTTCATAGCACCACAGATAGCAAGTTTTACCTTCATGTGACAAGCAGGGCCATCATTGAGGATTGCTCCAATCTGGGCTTCGCTCCATTTAACTGGAAATATGAAAACCTAAGGAGTGACTTTGCATCAGCAGGTCTTGATCCTTCAGAAAATAACTGGTCACTAGTCAATGATTTTTATTGGTTGAAGGCTGATGAGCCTTCTCCTAACTGGTTTATAATCAGTGAGGATCAACGTACAGATAATTGGACCTTGTAAGCTTTCATCTGCGGTGCTTTTAGTTTTAGTAGTCTGCACGGTTATTCAAAAGCAAAATAAATTTGTTAATATTTTGTAAAAGTTCTCTCTTGTTCTTTTGTTGCTACAGCGGGTTGTGGTCCATAATAAAGTCCAATCTCCATCCAGTTGCAACCATCTCTCCTCAGCAACCAGTTGTCCTGAATACCAAAACTTTCTCAGTCAAATTGCTATAGTTGGAATCCCTTGTAAGCAACCACCTCTCATAAGCAATCAAGACCAGTTTTAGAGCTAAAAGTTTTAAAACTTTCTTTGTTTTTAACCTTGCAACCACTTGACAAATAATAGAGTGTAAATTGGATAATAAGAAGTTGTAACAATATCACACTCCTTGGTAGTACAAGAGACTAAAATTTCTCATTGGGAAGTACCAGATTTTTTCTAAAAATAGACTTTTCACTTATATAAAACGCTGTTTAATGCCCATGAGGTTTTTTCTATGGCGATTGACTCCTCACAAATGCAGTGACTCAAATCTAGGCAATGTCTGTTTGTTTTTATTATTCATACTGATAAAAAATTCTACAGCTCTACAACCTACTAATACATCCTGAATACTAACACCTTCTGTTATTTTGTGTGATAACAGTTATGACTCAAGTCTCCTTTGCAAACATTATTTACGTTATCAAAACTCATTGACACATTATTTCCATGACAACCCAAAGAAGACTAGGTTGACTACACTAGTACAACACTTGCTTTGTGAGAAACAATTTCACAAGATCAGTGTTAATAAAGTTCCAAAAATCTTCAGGCTTGCAAGTTTAATTAACTACTCAGGTGAAAAAACTGGGGACTAAATTATTATTATATTTCTAGTACACCTCACTGCAGACCTCGTGATTCTTCTTAGCTTATCTGAGCACTGGCATTCTAAAGTACCGGTATTTAGCATGTGCTTTGATAGGTCACTTTGACATATACTATCTGCCTCTATGCTGATCATAGCTAATGCTCACTTGAGTACAGATGTATGTATATTACAGCAAGGTTTTCCAAAGTTTTGAGCCAAATTGCTAAAAAATGTACAAATGTTGTTAAGGTAGCAACAAAAGGTTTCACCATCTACCTTGAGGGAAAATAGTTTAGTAAGCCCTAAGTGAACGTTCTTTTGAAGCAAGAGTGCACATTCACACACAATAACACAACATTGGTGTCTAGGTTTTGAGGTTTGGTTCTGGTTGTTTGGTTTGCATTGTGTTAATATTGTAAGACAAAAGGGTAACTGGTGTAGTGAACACCACTGAGTTATGGACGTATTTGGGAGGTTTGCTAAGCACTTAATGACATAGAGTAGTTCTTGGTTATCACCTCAAGCACGTGTCGTATTTCCTTTGTGCTTACTAGTAACAGCCTCTTGCATCCATGCCTCAATAGTGTCCATTGGTTAAAAACACGTTAACTAATATATGGAATATTGAGAGCAAATCAAACAAATAAATGAATCAAAGCAATATGCACGTCTCCTGAGTAAAAATATTTGGCCTTGAATCAACTTGGCTTTCAATTTATAATGCTGATTTTATCATATTAAGAATTCTGTCAATAAACTGACTGAATATTAGTACACCCAGCTGACTGGTACCCACTGCGGCTCAGTACTGAGTGCCTCAATGCATTTCTTAAGCTCATTCAATGCATCATCCAGGTTTTCGTTCACAATAACCTTGTCAAAATAATGTGCATAGTTGTTGTACAGTTTTTCAGATTCCTCGACAGTCCTTTGTAGATCTTCATCCTGATTAAAAAGCAAAGAGTTTATTCAATTTCGGTTGCATTAAAATTTACATTAAATTGGGGCTTTCCACTCTGCATTATATTCATTTCATAAAAAGTTATTTTATTTTGTTTTGAGATGATCAAGTGTCTTATTATCTCATCTGTGTGGACTTGTTAACTTGCACTTGATAAAAGAGTTTCATTCTCATCCCTTGCTCCTTTTTGGTCAGCACCAAGAATAGTGATCTCTGGCCAGAGCGATCTCTTAGGACAAGAATGAAAGAGTTCAAATTCTGGTCAATTGTCATAAGGAGAGTTTGTCTGCTGAATATGGAAAACTATCCCATGATGAGAGGTGATAAATTCATTGTTGACAAGGTGCTGCGACCAGGACTGAATGTTTACAAAAGAAAAGTATCTGGCTATAGGAGATTCCACTAGGGTATTTAACTAGATATCACAATAGCTGTATGTTTTTCATCAGCACCAAACATTTAATGTGCAGTCAGTGAAAGAGAAAAGGAAATTCTAGTTGTTGAAGTTGAATTACAACATCATGCAAGAGGAGTGATGTTAGAGTTCTGTACTCACTGTTTGTTTCTTGGTAATAGTGCCCTCTGATGTTGTACGCTTATGAATCTCCACAAGAGTATCAATTGGTGGAGAGGCAATAAATACAACATAGGGCATAAATTCTGGTGTCTTGAGGATCTTCAATGCCTGCAAATGAACCAAAACAATCCCTGTTTAAAAGGTGAAAACTACCCTTACTAACAGCATGAAATATGAACTCAGTTAAATTCTCGTAGCTTAGTAGATAGAGTGACTGTCCAGTGTGCGGGAGGTCATGGGTTCTTTTCCCGTTGACGACTCAGATTTTTTCTTTGTCCCGCACTCGTGTCATTTGAACAGTTCACTTTTCGCAAAAAAAACCTTATTCACAATGAAACTGTTGGGTACAAGGGATGGGCTTCTATTAATAAGGAGGTACATGTAGCTGAAATAATAAAATACAGCCTAAAAATAAGTCCTGCTCCTCTTTTAAGTATAATTAAAAGATGACAGATCACTTTATAAATCAATACTTCTGCTGAAAGTGAACTTTTGTAAGCCACACATGACAAATTTTCCAAGTACATAATTCTCAATGCCTTTTCATGTATAAAGATATCACCATGTTATCCTAAGTCTTACCGTCGGGTTAACATCCAGAATGCACATCTTTCCAGAGCGCATGACATCACGAATGCTATCAACCTTGGTTCCATACAGGTTACCTTCATAGTCCCCATGTTCAAGATACTTTCCAGCCCTGATGTCAGACTCCACTTCTTCACGACTTGCAAAGTGGTATCCTTTACCATTTTCTTCACCTTCTCTTGGCTCACGTGTTGTGTCTACATGGAAGAATAGCTTCTGGATTTAACATCATTGAAGGCATGTAACTCACTTTAAAGAAAATTGTTTTACTTTTCACTTGTTTTATAAATTGTTCATTTAAGCAAAACCTTTAGTAATATTTGGACACACATTTTTCAAATCCTGAGTCAAGCAGTCTCTTCATTTCCCACTGTGCAATGCAATTACACAATTGCAAAGCAAATTAAAGAAGAGCATTTTGGCAGAAAGAATATAACTGAGGAAAGAGGGAGAAACAAAGAGTATTTCTGTGTTTCTCATTTCTCAGAAATGGGAATTTGAATAACAAAGAAACTGCCATTATGTTTTCCTTGTCCCTCCTCATTCCCCTTCTTGTTTCTTTCCTTGATATATATAATTTTAACTCTTTGAATCTACACAGAGGATACCAGAGACAAAAACTGACATTGGTAGTATTCCCCAGGATGAGATGCCAGCTTACTCTGTAACCATATTTATATTGTACAGCAAATATGTTTCTCTAACTGGCATTCAGCAACACATGTAAGTTCTACAGGTGTTATGTCTGTTACTTCTGCAACAAAACACGCTGCTGTACTCAAGATCTTTTACCTCTTTAGAGTAAGAGTCATCTGATCACATGATGACTTCAACCACAGAAACAGAAAATGCACACCCAAATGAGAAGCTCTTTGGCTTGGATTGCAAAATTTGAACACTAATATGAAACATAATATTTCAGCTCTAAAACTGGACTGTAAGAAGAGGCCACAGATGTTAATTATTACTTACGAGGAATGGTGGTACCAAATCTGGACCTGTCAGACAGGATCATCCTGTTTTTCAGTGTTCTTCTACCTACACCCTGAGCACCTGCAATGGGAAAACAGTTTAAAATTAACACAAAATTAGTACCTCTT
>JAHPZR010047638.1:0-10815 GCA_019787425.1 Platygyra sinensis
GTATTTTGTGTTATTTTGAGCATCGACAAAATTACTGTTAAATTGAAGGAAACCTGAAAATATTACTTTACAAAGATAGAAACACATTAAAGAGATGATACATAAAGGAACAAGGATGGTTAAAGAAGATTGAAACGGATTGCAAACAACTTTTCAAACCATTTAACCGTGACTGAGCCCCTTTAAAATAATAAACAGCATTTTTCTTTTCGCACAGTCTTCTTGTTTAAAGACCTTGTACGCACCTCTTTTACCGACGACTCTTTTTTCCTCGCTTTGAAAGCAAACTTCTTCTTTGGTATGTATTCTTCTCGTTTCTCGTTGATCTCTTGCTGCAACCCTTTTAAACTGTCCTGCGACACCTGAATGTCACGAGAAGGTAAAAACATTGTTGAATCCGCCAAAAACTTTTGGAGTTTTTGGCACTTATCTGACAGGCAATCGAAGAATTCTACCGCCTTCATTTTGTTGCCAGCTTCTATCAGTTCTGCCCTTTTACCTAGCTGTTCTTCTATTGCTCCCTTCTCCTTGGCGAAAGTAGATTGATATATTCTATTGTTTCTGTTGGCTGTTCATTGCTTTCCTTATCAGCTTTACGTCTTTCAATGGCTGCCAGTCGTTCTTCGTTTCGTTTGTCAAGTCGCTCCCTGACATCCGCCATTTTGGAAATTTGAGAAGACCCGGATGCTAAGCTCCAAGGCCAGGTTGCTAGTTTTTTGTCTAAGACCTTCGCGCATGGTGGCCATCTTGCCGGAAAATGAATTAGCTGAAGACAGCCTTTAAAGTTATTAGCTTGTAACGCGACAGAAAATGAATCCGTATGCGTATCAGCAAGCACAATTACAGCAGCAGCAGCAACAGCAACAACAGCAGTATCAATACCAAGCCCACTACGCTCAACAACAACCGTATTACTACGTTCAACAACAACCATCCACTCAACCGCAAACGACTTACCAGACTCCTCAACAATATGCTCAATACGGAACAATAGGCTATCAAAATCACCAAACACCTGCCAATGCAGGACAATATTCTTTACAGGGATATCCTCAAGTCGCTGGAGCACAGTATGTGGCTACAAACGTCACAGGACAAACCTTTTACGCGACGGCCGCTCAACCCAGCCAAGCTGTCCACGAGCAAGCAGTGGTTCAACCTCAGACCCAACAGGCTGTCAGCGACGAACAACCACCGCCATTACCGCCGGAGCAATCGGATTCTTCTGCTGCTGCTGCCCCTCCTCCCTTACCTCCTGAACCCGCACCAACATCAGTAGCGGTTGAACAACAGATGTCTGAGGCTCAGAAGCAGTACCAGGAGAAGTATGCGGCGTGGCAGCAGCAGTATGCCCAGTGGCAGGCACAGCATCAAAACCATCCTGATCAGAAACAATATCAAGAATGGCAGAAGCAAATGAGTCAGTGGCAACAACATAACCAAACTCTGTTGCAGGCGAAAGCAGCAGACAGTCAACATCAGCAGACAACTGAACAGCATGCTATGACAGCTACTGCGACTGCACAGGGTCAAAGACAGGCTATTATACAGCAACAGCCATATCATTCAGGGGAAAGTTTTTGTTGCTGCTCAACAAGGGCAACAGCAGCCATATGATCAATATCAACAACAACAACAATCATCTTACCAACAACAACAATCACCTTACCAACAACAACAATCACCTTACCAACAACAACAATCACCTTACCAACAACAACAACAACAACAACAACAACAACAACAGCAGCAACAACAACAACAACAGCAGCAACAACAACAACAACAGCAACAACAACAACAACAACAGCAACACCAGCAACAACAATCACCTTACCAAACACAACAACAACAACAACAACAACAACAATCACCTTACCAACAACAACAACAATCACCTTACCAACAACAACAACAACAACAAACACCTTACCCACAACAGCAACAACTACAACAATCACCTTACCAACAACAACAACAATCACCTTACCAACAACAACCCAACAAGCCTGCCAACAGGCACCTATCACACCAACATATCAGTGAAAAGAAATGAAGGTGGGGGAGGTGTAAATCTGTAACTAGCCAAAGATCCATAAATCATCTACTCTTCAAACTACCATCTGCACAACATACATGTACTGTATCTTGCCACTAATGAAAGAAGAAGCCAATGATGTTTTACTCAGGGTTGGACATTAGCACTCGCCCCCTATAAACACAAACTTACCATTGTCCATTGTCCATCTCTATTTTGCAAAGTTTTACATTCAAAACTGTTCAATAAATTGGAGCTAAAGCGCAACATTGGGCGTTGCAAAAAAGTAAACAATAATGGCTTCCTCAATGTGATAATTACATAATGTGTGATACTATTAATGTGTGATACTACTAGTCACTATCGAGCCATCGGTCATCAGGTACATAATTGTAAACATGGTACCCAAGCTGGAACCACCCCTGAAAAAAAGACACGTTTGCCCACAAACTGCAGGGATTTCATGAAGATTCATCAATATACAGTGATTCTTGGGGATTAAGGTCTTAAACTAAAATTTTTCATTGAAGTAATAAGCCTCGGTCTACCATGTGCTCGACAACTTTACAAACAAATTGTTTTTGATCAATACATGTTCCTCTGGTAAATTTGAAAATGTCAAGTGACCCCTTGCAAAAATGTGGAAGTATATTTCCAGAGTTCAGAAAGTTGTTGAAGAGGAAAAGAAAGAAAGAAAAAAGAAAGCTGCCCGTGATTCAAAGGAGTATGAGAAGAACAGAATGAGGAAGTTTTCGGCAAAATGGCAAGTTGGCCGGCCATGTCTACAGCATGATCACAATGGGGTGGGGGGTAAACTTTTGGGTGCGTGAAAAAACTAATCTGGGCGCATTTTGAGGGTTACTCGCCCAAATGGTGAGTGCTCTCAAAATTAAGTGTCCAACCCAGGGCTCGAAAAATATTTGAATTCCACCTTGCCCGTTGGGCAGGTAACCCCTAAGTTTTGCTTGCCCGGGGCACTTCCCCGCTTGCCCAAGTTTTCAAACTCATTAATAATTCATGAACCCAAGAATTGATTTTAATGTAATACACGCTGGGTGTCTTGAACATTATACAGCCTCGACTCAATTCGTTCAATTAGACGAAGATCGTGTTCGACTCCATTAACGTTAAACTGCATTTTCTGTAGCTCTACAAAATCATGGTCAAGGGAAGCGCGAGAAATTAATAACAAATCGCTTTCCCACCTCAGTTTTGACACATGCAGAATATCTTGAAAAGCCGGCGAGAGCACATTTTTTCACTTTTGTGAATGAAAATAGTTTCAATCGAGGGAAAACGTCTTCGTTTGAAAGAAACACTATTGTAAGTCATCTTCCAGGAACTCTGAAAGTATTTTGGTGACTTACTTATCCATTTCTTTTTAATAATATAACACTTTTTATTTAGTGCAGAGGCGCCCAACTTGCATGTTTCGCTGAGAACAGAGATTTACCTGGCTCTTAGTATCAAAAAAGCTGGCTTCGTTTTCGCGGTAGAAATATGCCACTTCTCAGTTTTCGCGTACAATTTCTACAGTTTTAATTAATATATCGCTGTTGAGTTAAGTTTTGTAGAGAGAAACCGAAACATTCTCGCAGAAAATTGCTAGAATTAAGAAATAAACACGGCGGTTTTCGTTCCCAACGCGGCGGCTATTTTTATCCTGGAAAGAAATTTGATCAGGGAAGATTTTGATCACGTGCTAGGCAACCACTTCCGAGCCGAGAGCGCGCATCACGCAATCAACAAAACAACGCTATAAATTGTAATTTTCGTCAAACTTCATCTAAACAGTTGATTACCCTTGGGCCTAAAGCTTATTAATACCTTTTCTTCTCAAAATCGTTATCAAAAATTTAGTCAGTGAACGGCTTGCCTGGGTCCTTGCCCGTTGGGCAAGGAAGGAGTGAAAGTTACTTGCCCGAAAGGAAAATCTACTTGTCCCGGACGACCGGACGGGGGTTTTTTCGAGCCCTGGTCCAACCCTGATTACTTTGTTCACAGACAAATCCATGGTCATACCTTGGAATTGAGATTCCTTGTGATATTCTTCCATTGATGATTCTGGACTGTGATCAAATATACATTCATTTTTCGGACACCTGTGAATAGGTTATAACACATACATATATTTTTTGCATTGATCATACATGTACATGTAGCAGAAATGTGTTTCTTTGCAGATTTAAGGACGTTCGTGCCCATTGCTACTGCGCATCTCTAGTGCGCACGCTATTCATTGGTCACGAGCGTGCCACATCATTTTCAAGCGCACGCACGGAGTCGAAAACTCAACAAAATATAGAGCTGATGACCTTTACGTTAACTTTGTGTGCGAATATTTTTGTTGGATGCTCGGTGACCCCCAATTTTTTTTCGGCAGATCACTTCCTTTTCTGATTCTTTCCATTATACTAAAAAACAAAAAAAATCAGACTGTACGTGGGAAGTTTTAATTATTTCTCATATACTATTCAAATAGGGTCGAATTGGTACGTGTGCGTAACTTAAAAGTTGTATTTTTTAAGGCTAATTCTAGCTGATTTAATGACATATGTAGCAAAGATCTATCAAATAGGCCTATATATGCTGTGTTAAACACACATAACTTAGATATGATTCTTCAAATTAACTTTATACCGATAGTAATGAATCTGGGCAAAATCGCCTCGAATGACTGGAAATCCTAGAAATGCTATGGTCTGTGATACGCCTTATCTTCAAAACGAGTTCGGTGACCCCCAATTTTTTTTACGTTTTTAATCTAAACTTATTATTTTCTACCTACAGACAAAGTTTAAAAAAAATCTGTGTGTGGGAAGTTTTTGGGCGCAAACGTCCTTAACTCAGCCTTTAAGACAAAACTACATTGTAATTAAATTCTCATTGACATTGAAATAGAGTTATTAAGAATACTAATCGGAATGACAGGAAAAATGCATTTTATTTTTATTTACAGACTCAAGTTTGTGTCAAATTTCTTTTGAGTGCTGCAATAACTGACCTTGCACCAAACTTGCAGGGAGGGTGTTGAAAACGACAACTGATTCCAAATCGACAATTAGGGAAAAATTTACAAGGTTGCTTTGTGCCTTTTTGTTTCAAATTTCTCTCAGTGGAACCTGAAAAGGAAAAATAAGAATTATGTTAATGATTAACAATGCATTTATCATAAGCAAGAAAAAACAAATAATAAAATTTAATACTAATGTTTGCATGTCCCATGATGCTATTGTCAAGGTTCATTCATTTACTGTATTACTTTCAAAAAATCTAAATTACACAAGTACTTTTCCATTGACTCTTTCAGGGTTTATGAGGATGAATGCTTATAATATGTTATCTGTGTGCACTTGGAGGAAAATGTCAGGTGTTTTCAACTACATACTTTTCTTTTCCAGGTCTGTCAAATTTTCTAGAAATACAAGCAATTAAAGAATTTTAGGCAGTAATAAGTGGCACTAAAGGTAAATTTTCAAAGCCTGAAAAGGAGAACACTGTTTTTGCCCAACATAAAAAAATCTTTCTGACACAGTCAAACAAGGAGAGACCCAAATAATAACTTGTAAACTTAAATGGATTACACTAACATATTGTAAAGCTAAGATGGACAAAAGTTGACCAAGTTATTTTGTGTGGGATTAATTAAGGACCAAGACTTGCAATGTTATCATTCCAGCCATTTACTAATTAATTTTTTTTTATTCATCCATATCTGGAGTCTCTTGTTTAGTTTACCAAAATTCCCAAGTGTTATTCAACCTCATCCACAATTACCAGTGAAATGAAAGTCCTGCTACCTGTGTTTTGATCTGCTGCAGTGCTATTATTCTCTTGAGCTGGTGTACCCTGAGTCCCATGGCTGTACTGTGACGACCACGAGTCACCTGTCCCAGACTCGGCCTTGATTGTACTAACAACAGCACTTGATGACTTGGTCGCAGTTGATTCTGACTGCTCAGGAACATCTGGTGCAGAAGTCTGCTTTAACTGTTTCCCAAGCTGCTGAAGTTGCTGAAGCTGTTGGAGTTGTACTTGTTGTCGTCGTAGCAGCTCTAGCTCCCTCAGAGGATCCAGCTTGAGTGGACTCATGGTAACCGCAGCAGAAGATACATTTCTGTTAGAAAAGGATTCAAAATTATTTTTCAATGCTACTTTTCCTGGTAATAGTTCAAGGTATGTCTCCTGTCATACCAAAAAGAAATTTAAAACAGTGTTCTGTATTACACAGATCAAGCTTCACTTGTACAATGGTATACGTGTAGTTTGTGTCAACAGATACAACATTTTTGTGCGACTATCCAAATAAAAGTTGTTGTAAAGCGTCATCACCATCATCATCTCTTCTTGTAGTATCTAGATCTACAGTAAAGGTCAAAGGGATTGCGATATTACATGCATGTAGAGCTTGAGCATCACCTGCACATTACATGCAGTGCCACACACCTTACATGCAAATACATGCAAATGTAATCGGCTACACACTGTCAGTAGACATAATATTGTGTGTAAAATTACACAAGTTTCTGTTTGAATCTGCATTTCATTGTTATCAAAAGGATCACGAGTTGAAATCACATTTTGTGCATGGGTAAACATTCATGTTGCAACGTATGTTGCACATGTTTCATCATAAAAAGAACCTCCCAGTTCTTTAAGAATTACATTTTGATGTTATGCAGAAGTGTTTGTTTGACATTTTGTTGTTCATTGGTGCTTGAACTTGTACACTAATTTGGCAATGCCTGTCACTTTTAAATTTACATTTTGTTTTGAACACTGAGAGTCGCATGTTTTGAATGCAAGTTAGCAGTGGCTTTTTGTTTAAGAAAATACACAAATGGTGTATGAATGGCAAAGATCTCTTCCTCTAATTACCCATGAAATTACACACAAATGCGTGTAATTAACAGATCAGTAAATTTTGCATGTGTGTAACTACATGCAACTTACATGTACTTGCACTGTCCACGAATACTACATGCAGACTGCATTCATTTTATGCGTGTGTAGGTGCTGCAATCCTTTTGACCAGAACTGTATTTACCTGTTAGACTGATGAACATGCATCTTTCCTTTAGTTAGTTATATTTACACTGAACAATTCTGCATTAATGTTGGGTGCATGTCAGTTGCTTTTAATTTAGATTATTGTAATGTAAGTCATGTTATTTGAAATGCATTATCAAGAAGTACTTTTGTGTAATGCAAAATAAATTAGCCAATACTATAAAAGGATAACCTGTTCAACTCAAAAATACATACCTTTCACTTTTATCCCGCTCTACTGGCAATTTTGTGGATGTTTCAGCTGAAACATAAGAAAATAACCAATTTGTAATCTAACCAGAAAATAAGCAAAAAGAAGTGAATTTAGAGAGTGGAAAACTTAAGAAATGCTGGTTTCTTTCTTAGATACAAGGAAAAAAGCCACATCCTAGAGATTTAGAAATACAAGTACACGTACAAGTATTAACAAATGTGAACTACAATTAACAATTCCAAATTGTAGTTAATGCCAATCACTGAACACTTGACAGACTTTGTTCCCTCTGAAGATCAAGACAGTTAAAAACAATAACTAATCATGGGTTCACAATCCAAGAGTAGCTAAAAATGCTTCAGTGCTTTTTTAACCTTCCAGAACAGGTAAATTGCCCACAGTTCTAAATACTTATCTGGTTGCCAACACTCAATTTTGGTCACACTAGAGATCAGTTAGTTAACTGAAGGTAAATACCCAACAGTTGGAGATAACAATGTGGTAAAAATGTGATGGCTCTGGCTTTCTTACTGCAGAAGGCTACAGAACTTAACAATTACTGTTAAAATTATCATATTGTAATCCTGTCTCTATGTACCTGAGGATGTTTGTGTCATATTACTACCTGAAGCAACTTTTGTCTTGGACTGGAGCCATTTTGGTATGTTACCCTGTTTTTGTTGGTCTCCTGTTTGGC
Organism: Platygyra sinensis; assembly: GCA_019787425.1. Lineage (NCBI taxonomy): Eukaryota > Metazoa > Cnidaria > Anthozoa > Scleractinia > Merulinidae > Platygyra > Platygyra sinensis. The sequence continues at coordinate 7,999 of JAHPZR010047638.1, forward strand.
TACTATCTACTGAAGGCTTGTCTTTACTAAGCCACTTAGGAATTTGCTTTTCCTGTGCCTGTTGGCCATAAGTGACAGCTTGAGCTTGACTAGTTTTTGGAACTTTTTCCTGTAGCCATTTTGGAACTTGTTTCTTTTGAGCCTCAACAGCTTTCTTTTCAGCTTCTTGTTTGACATCTTGTTCAGTTTTTTCAAGTTTCTCTTGTAACCAATTTGGCATCTTGTTTTCTTCTTGTTGATTCTTTTCAGATGGTTGATGTTGATTTGACAAGCCTTGCTTAGCCTGTAACCACTTTGGAAGTTGTTTAGCACCACTGGCACTAACTGCAGTTCTCTGTTGTTGATTTGATACTGCCTTTACAGGTGGCATCCACCTAGAGTTCTGTCCTGGTTGGCTTGAGGATGTTAAGGTTTTGCCAGACCCCATCCAGTTCGGAAGCTGATTTTGTTGGACTGTAGCTTTGTGAGTTCCAGTAGGCTGGTTTTGCATCAAGTCAGGAATATTTTTCGGCAAAGAAGCTTGATTCTTATCCTGAGAGTTCTGGTTACTACCACCTGTTTGATGTTGCATCCAGTTTGCTTTTTGCTGTTGTTCATGCTGTGGTTTCCAAGGTTGGTGTTGTTTCTGTTGGTATTGTTGGTTTTGGTTTTGATAATTATGGCCTTGCTGCTTGTTATACTGTTGATTTAGTCCTTGCTGATTTTGTATGGAAGTACTTTGAGACCACTGAGACTGAGATGGTTGATGGTGCTGCTGGTTTTGAAGAAATTGTTGTTGTTGTTGTTGGTACTGGGATTGCTGTTGTTGTTGGTAAGGTGATTGTTGTTGTTGTTGGTAAGGCGATTGTTGTAGTTGTTGCTGTTGTTGGTAAGGTGCTTGTTGTTGTTGTTGTTGTTGGTAAGGTGATTGTTGTTGTTGTTGGTAAGGTGATTGTTGTTGTTGTTGTTGTTGTTGTGATTGGTAAGGTGATTGTTGTTGCTGTTGTTGTTGTTGCTGTTGTTGTTGTTGCTGTTGTTGCTGTTGTTGTTGTTGCTGCTGTTGTTGTTGTTGTTGTTGTTGTTGTTGTTGTTGGTAAGGTGATTGTTGTTGTTGGTAAGGTGATTGTTGTTGTTGGTAAGGTGATTGTTGTTGTTGGTAAGGTGATTGTTGTTGTTGGTAAGATGATTGTTGTTGTTGTTGATATTGATCATATGGCTGTTGTTGCCCTTGTTGAGCAGCAACAAAACTTTCCCCTGAATGATATGGCTGTTGCTGTATAATAGCCTGTCTTTGACCCTGTGCAGTCGCAGTAGCTGTCATAGCATGCTGTTCAGTTGTTTGCTGATGTTGACTGTCTGCTGCTTTCGCCTGCAACAGAGTTTGGTTATGTTGTTGCCACTGACTCATTTGCTTCTGCCATTCTTGATATTGTTTCTGATCAGGATGGTTTTGATGCTGTGCCTGCCACTGGGCATACTGCTGCTGCCACGCCGCATACTTCTCCTGGTACTGCTTCTGAGCTTCAGACATCTGTTGTTCAACCGCCACTGACGTTGGTGCGGGTTCAGGAGGTAAGGGAGGAGGGGCAGCAGCAGCAGAAGAATCCGATTGCTCCGGCGGTAATGGCGGTGGTTGTTCGTCGCTGACAGCCTGTTGGGTCTGAGGTTGAACCACTGCTTGCTCGTGGACAGCTTGGCTGGGTTGAGCGGCCGTCGCGTAAAAGGTTTGTCCTGTGACGTTTGTAGCCACATACTGTGCTCCAGCGACTTGAGGATATCCCTGTAAAGAATATTGTCCTGCATTGGCAGGTGTTTGGTGATTTTGATAGCCTATTGTTCCGTATTGAGCATATTGTTGAGGAGTCTGGTAAGTCGTTTGCGGTTGAGTGGAAGGTTGTTGTTGAACGTAGTAATACGGTTGTTGTTGAGCGTAGTGGGCTTGGTATTGATACTGCTGTTGTTGCTGTTGCTGCTGCTGCTGTAATTGTGCTTGCTGATACGCATACGGATTCATTTTCTGTCGCGTTACAAGCTAATAACTTTAAAGGCTGTCTTCAGCTAACTCATTTTCCGGCAAGATGGCCACCATGCGCGAAGGTCTTAGACAAAAAACTAGCAACCTGGCCTTGGAGCTTAGCATCCGGGTCTTCTCAAATTTCTAAAATGGCGGATGTCAGGGAGCGACTTGACAAACGAAACGAAGAACGACTGGCAGCCATTGAAAGACGTAAAGCTGATAAGGAAAGCAATGAACAGCCAACAGAAACAATAGAATATATCAATCTACTTTCGCCAAGGAGAAGGGAGCAATAGAAGAACAGCTAGGTAAAAGGGCAGAACTGATAGAAGCTGGCAACAAAATGAAGGCGGTAGAATTCTTCGATTGCCTGTCAGATAAGTGCCAAAAACTCCAAAAGTTTTTGGCGGATTCAACAATGTTTTTACCTTCTCGTGACATTCAGGTGTCGCAGGACAGTTTAAAAGTGTTGCAGCAAGAGATCAACGAGAAACGAGAGAATACATACCAAAGAAGAAGTTTGCTTTCAAAGCGAGGAAAAAAGAGTCGTCGGTAAAAGAGGTGCGTACAAGGTCTTTAAACAAGGAAGACTGTGCGAAAAGAAAAATGCTGTTTATTATTTTAAAGGGGCTCAGTCACGGTTAAACGGTTGAAAGTTTACCTAACTTTTCAATTCGTTGTTTACAATCCGTACGTGTCAATTAATCTTCTTTAACCATCCTTGTTCCTTTATGGTGTATTATCATCTCTTTAATTAATGTGTTTCTATCTTTGTAAAGTAATATTTTCAGGTTTCCTTCAATTTAACAGTAATTTTGTCG
>JAHPZR010047640.1:0-28804 GCA_019787425.1 Platygyra sinensis
ACTGTTAAATTGAAGGAAACCTGAAAATATTACTTTACAAAGATAGAAACACATTATTAAAGAGATGATAATACACTAAAGGAACAAGGATGGTTAAAGAAGATTATTGACACGTACGGATTGTAAACAACAATTGAAAGTTCAGGTAACTTTCAACCGTTTAACCGTGACTGAGCCCCTTTAAAATAATAAACAGCATTTTTCTTTTCGCACAGTCTTCCTTGTTTAAAGACCTTGTACGCACCTCTTTTACCGACGACTCTTTTTTCCTCGCTTTGAAAGCAAACTTCTTCTTTGGTATGTATTCTTCTCGTTTCTCGTTGATCTCTTGCTGCAACCACTTTTAAACTGTCCTGCGACACCTGAATGTCACGAGAAGGTAAAAACATTGTTGAATCCGCCAAAAACTTTTGGAGTTTTTGGCACTTATCTGACAGGCAATCGAAGAATTCTACCGCCTTCATTTTGTTGCCAGCTTCTATCAGTTCTGCCCTTTTACCTAGCTGTTCTTCTATTGCTCCCTTCTCCTTGGCGAAAGTAGATTTGATATATTCTATTGTTTCTGTTGGCTGTTCATTGCTTTCCTTATCAGCTTTACGTCTTTCAATGGCTGCCAGTCGTTCTTCGTTTCGTTTGTCAAGTCGCTCCCTGACATCCGCCATTTTAGAAATTTGAGAAGACCCGGATGCTAAGCTCCAAGGCCAGGTTGCTAGTTTTTTGTCTAAGACCTTCGCGCATGGTGGCCATCTTGCCGGAAAATGAGTTAGCTGAAGACAGCCTTTAAAGTTATTAGCTTGTAACGCGACAGAAAATGAATCCGTATGCGTATCAGCAAGCACAATTACAGCAGCAGCAGCAACAGCAACAACAGCAGTATCAATACCAAGCCCACTACGCTCAACAACAACCGTATTACTACGTTCAACAACAACCTTCCACTCAACCGCAAACGACTTACCAGACTCCTCAACAATATGCTCAATACGGAACAATAGGCTATCAAAATCACCAAACACCTGCCAATGCAGGACAATATTCTTTACAGGGATATCCTCAAGTCGCTGGAGCACAGTATGTGGCTACAAACGTCACAGGACAAACCTTTTACGCGACGGCCGCTCAACCCAGCCAAGCTGTCCACGAGCAAGCAGTGGTTCAACCTCAGACCCAACAGGCTGTCAGCGACGAACAACCACCGCCATTACCGCCGGAGCAATCGGATTCTTCTGCTGCTGCTGCCCCTCCTCCCTTACCTCCTGAACCCGCACCAACGTCAGTGGCGGTTGAACAACAGATGTCTGAGGCTCAGAAGCAGTACCAGGAGAAGTATGCGGCGTGGCAGCAGCAGTATGCCCAGTGGCAGGCACAGCATCAAAACCATCCTGATCAGAAACAATATCAAGAATGGCAGAAGCAAATGAGTCAGTGGCAACAACATAACCAAACTCTGTTGCAGGCGAAAGCAGCAGACAGTCAACATCAGCAGACAACTGAACAGCATGCTATGACAGCTACTGCGACTGCACAGGGTCAAAGACAGGCTATTATACAGCAACAGCCATATCATTCAGGGGAAAGTTTTGTTGCTGCTCAACAAGGGCAACAGCAGCCATATGATCAATATCAACAACAACAACAATCATCTTACCAACAACAACAATCACCTTACCAACAACAACAATCACCTTACCAACAACAACAATCACCTTACCAACAACAACAATCACCTACCAACAACAACAACAACAACAACAACAACAACAACAGCAGCAACAACAACAACAGCAACAACAGCAACAACAACAACAGCAACAACAACAACAGCAACAACAATCACCTTACCAATCACAACAACAACAACAACAACAACAATCACCTTACCAACAACAACAACAATCACCTTACCAACAACAACAACAACAACAAGCACCTTACCAACAACAGCAACAACTACAACAATCGCCTTACCAACAACAACAACAATCACCTTACCAACAACAACAGCAATCCCAGTACCAACAACAACAACAACAATTTCTTCAAAACCAGCAGCACCATCAACCATCTCAGTCTCAGTGGTCTCAAAGTACTTCCATACAAAATCAGCAAGGACTAAATCAACAGTATAACAAGCAGCAAGGCCATAATTATCAAAACCAAAACCAACAATACCAACAGAAACAACACCAACCTTGGAAACCACAGCATGAACAACAGCAAAAAGCAAACTGGATGCAACATCAAACAGGTGGTAGTAACCAGAACTCTCAGGATAAGAATCAAGCTTCTTTGCCGAAAAATATTCCTGACTTGATGCAAAACCAGCCTACTGGAACTCACAAAGCTACAGTCCAACAAAATCAGCTTCCGAACTGGATGGGGTCTGGCAAAACCTTAACATCCTCAAGCCAACCAGGACAGAACTCTAGGTGGATGCCACCTGTAAAGGCAGTATCAAATCAACAACAGAGAACTGCAGTTAGTGCCAGTGGTGCTAAACAACTTCCAAAGTGGTTACAGGCTAAGCAAGGCTTGTCAAATCAACATCAACCATCTGAAAAGAATCAACAAGAAGAAAACAAGATGCCAAATTGGTTACAAGAGAAACTTGAAAAAACTGAACAAGATGTCAAACAAGAAGCTGAAAAGAAAGCTGTTGAGGCTCAAAAGAAACAAGTTCCAAAATGGCTACAGGAAAAAGTTCCAAAAACTAGTCAAGCTCAAGCTGTCACTTATGGCCAACAGGCACAGGAAAAGCAAATTCCTAAGTGGCTTAGTAAAGACAAGCCTTCAGTAGATAGTAGCCAAACAGGAGACCAACAAAAACAGGGTAACATACCAAAATGGCTCCAGTCCAAGACAAAAGTTGCTTCAGGTAGTAATATGACACAAACATCCTCAGGTACATAGAGACAGGATTACAATATGATAATTTTAACAGTAATTGTTAAGTTCTGTAGCCTTCTGCAGTAAGAAAGCCAGAGCCATCACATTTTTACCACATTGTTATCTCCAACTGTTGGGTATTTACCTTCAGTTAACTAACTGATCTCTAGTGTGACCAAAAATTGAGTGTTGGCAACCAGATAAGTATTTAGAACTGTGGGCAATTTACCTGTTCTGGAAGGTTAAAAAAGCACTGAAGCATTTTTAGCTACTCTTGGATTGTGAACCCATGATTAGTTATTGTTTTTAACTGTCTTGATCTTCAGAGGGAACAAAGTCTGTCAAGTGTTCAGTGATTGGCATTAACTACAATTTGGAATTGTTAATTGTAGTTCACATTTGTTAATACTTGTACGTGTACTTGTATTTCTAAATCTCTAGGATGTGGCTTTTTTCCTTGTATCTAAGAAAGAAACCAGCATTTCTTAAGTTTTCCACTCTCTAAATTCACTTCTTTTTGCTTATTTTCTGGTTAGATTACAAATTGGTTATTTTCTTATGTTTCAGCTGAAACATCCACAAAATTGCCAGTAGAGCGGGATAAAAGTGAAAGGTATGTATTTTTGAGTTGAACAGGTTATCCTTTTATAGTATTGGCTAATTTATTTTGCATTACACAAAAGTACTTCTTGATAATGCATTTCAAATAACATGACTTACATTACAATAATCTAAATTAAAAGCAACTGACATGCACCCAACATTAATGCAGAATTGTTCAGTGTAAATATAACTAACTAAAGGAAAGATGCATGTTCATCAGTCTAACAGGTAAATACAGTTCTGGTCAAAAGGATTGCAGCACCTACACACGCATAAAATGAATGCAGTCTGCATGTAGTATTCGTGGACAGTGCAAGTACATGTAAGTTGCATGTAGTTACACACATGCAAAATTTACTGATCTGTTAATTACACGCATTTGTGTGTAATTTCATGGGTAATTAGAGGAAGAGATCTTTGCCATTCATACACCATTTGTGTATTTTCTTAAACAAAAAGCCACTGCTAACTTGCATTCAAAACATGCGACTCTCAGTGTTCAAAACAAAATGTAAATTTAAAAGTGACAGGCATTGCCAAATTAGTGTACAAGTTCAAGCACCAATGAACAACAAAATGTCAAACAAACACTTCTGCATAACATCAAAATGTAATTCTTAAAGAACTGGGAGGTTCTTTTTATGATGAAACATGTGCAACATACGTTGCAACATGAATGTTTACCCATGCACAAAATGTGATTTCAACTCGTGATCCTTTTGATAACAATGAAATGCAGATTCAAACAGAAACTTGTGTAATTTTACACACAATATTATGTCTACTGACAGTGTGTAGCCGATTACATTTGCATGTATTTGCATGTAAGGTGTGTGGCACTGCATGTAATGTGCAGGTGATGCTCAAGCTCTACATGCATGTAATATCGCAATCCCTTTGACCTTTACTGTAGATCTAGATACTACAAGAAGAGATGATGATGGTGATGACGCTTTACAACAACTTTTATTTGGATAGTCGCACAAAAATGTTGTATCTGTTGACACAAACTACACGTATACCATTGTACAAGTGAAGCTTGATCTGTGTAATACAGAACACTGTTTTAAATTTCTTTTTGGTATGACAGGAGACATACCTTGAACTATTACCAGGAAAAGTAGCATTGAAAAATAATTTTGAATCCTTTTCTAACAGAAATGTATCTTCTGCTGCGGTTACCATGAGTCCACTCAAGCTGGATCCTCTGAGGGAGCTAGAGCTGCTACGACGACAACAAGTACAACTCCAACAGCTTCAGCAACTTCAGCAGCTTGGGAAACAGTTAAAGCAGACTTCTGCACCAGATGTTCCTGAGCAGTCAGAATCAACTGCGACCAAGTCATCAAGTGCTGTTGTTAGTACAATCAAGGCCGAGTCTGGGACAGGTGACTCGTGGTCGTCACAGTACAGCCATGGGACTCAGGGTACACCAGCTCAAGAGAATAATAGCACTGCAGCAGATCAAAACACAGGTAGCAGGACTTTCATTTCACTGGTAATTGTGGATGAGGTTGAATAACACTTGGGAATTTTGGTAAACTAAACAAGAGACTCCAGATATGGATGAATAAAAAAAAATTAATTAGTAAATGGCTGGAATGATAACATTGCAAGTCTTGGTCCTTAATTAATCCCACACAAAATAACTTGGTCAACTTTTGTCCATCTTAGCTTTACAATATGTTAGTGTAATCCATTTAAGTTTACAAGTTATTATTTGGGTCTCTCCTTGTTTGACTGTGTCAGAAAGATTTTTTTATGTTGGGCAAAAACAGTGTTCTCCTTTTCAGGCTTTGAAAATTTACCTTTAGTGCCACTTATTACTGCCTAAAATTCTTTTATTGCTTGTATTTCTATAAAATTTGACAGACCTGGAAAAGAAAAGTATGTAGTTGAAAACACCTGACATTTTCCTCCAAGTGCACACAGATAACATATTATAAGCATTCATCCTCATAAACCCTGAAAGAGTCAATGGAAAAGTACTTGTGTAATTTAGATTTTTTGAAAGTAATACAGTAAATGAATGAACCTTGACAATAGCATCATGGGACATGCAAACATTAGTATTAAATTTTATTATTTGTTTTTTCTTGCTTATGATAAATGCATTGTTAATCATTAACATAATTCTTATTTTTCCTTTTCAGGTTCCACTGAGAGAAATTTGAAACAAAAAGGCACAAAGCAACCTTGTAAATTTTTCCCTAATTGTCGATTTGGAATCAGTTGTCGTTTTCAACACCCTCCCTGCAAGTTTGGTGCAAGGTCAGTTATTGCAGCACTCAAAAGAAATTTGACACAAACTTGAGTCTGTAAATAAAAATAAAATGCATTTTTCCTGTCATTCCGATTAGTATTCTTAATAACTCTATTTCAATGTCAATGAGAATTTAATTACAATGTAGTTTTGTCTTAAAGGCTGAGTTAAGGACGTTTGCGCCCAAAAACTTCCCACACACAGATTTTTTTTAAACTTTGTCTGTAGGTAGAAAATAATAAGTTTAGATTAAAAACGTAAAAAAAATTGGGGGTCACCGAACTCGTTTTGAAGATAAGGCGTATCACAGACCATAGCATTTCTAGGATTTCCAGTCATTCGAGGCGATTTTGCCCAGATTCATTACTATCGGTATAAAGTTAATTTGAAGAATCATATCTAAGTTATGTGTGTTTAACACAGCATATATAGGCCTATTTGATAGATCTTTGCTACATATGTCATTAAATCAGCTAGAATTAGCCTTAAAAAATACAACTTTTAAGTTACGCACACCTGTATCCACGTACCAATTCGACCCTATTTGAATAGTATATGAGAAATAATTAAAACTTCCCACGTACAGTCTGATTTTTTTTGTTTTTTAGTATAATGGAAAGAATCAGAAAAGGAAGTGATCTGCCGAAAAAAAATTGGGGGTCACCGAGCATCCAACAAAAATATTCGCACACAAAGTTAACGTAAAGGTCATCAGCTCTATATTTTGTTGAGTTTTCGACTCCGTGCGTGCGCTTGAAAATGATGTGGCACGCTCGTGACCAATGAATAGCGTGCGCACTAGAGATGCGCAGTAGCAATGGGCACGAACGTCCTTAAATCTGCAAAGAAACACATTTCTGCTACATGTACATGTATGATCAATGCAAAAAATATATGTATGTGTTATAACCTATTCACAGGTGTCCGAAAAATGAATGTATATTTGATCACAGTCCAGAATCATCAATGGAAGAATATCACAAGGAATCTCAATTCCAAGGTATGACCATGGATTTGTCTGTGAACAAAGTAATCAGGGTTGGACACTTAATTTTGAGAGCACTCACCATTTGGGCGAGTAACCCTCAAAATGCGCCCAGATTAGTTTTTTCACGCACCCAAAAGTTTACCCCCCACCCCATTGTGATCATGCTGTAGACATGGCCGGCCAACTTGCCATTTTGCCGAAAACTTCCTCATTCTGTTCTTCTCATACTCCTTTGAATCACGGGCAGCTTTCTTTTTTCTTTCTTTCTTTTCCTCTTCAACAACTTTCTGAACTCTGGAAATATACTTCCACATTTTTGCAAGGGGTCACTTGACATTTTCAAATTTACCAGAGGAACATGTATTGATCAAAAACAATTTGTTTGTAAAGTTGTCGAGCACATGGTAGACCGAGGCTTATTACTTCAATGAAAAATTTTAGTTTAAGACCTTAATCCCCAAGAATCACTGTATATTGATGAATCTTCATGAAATCCCTGCAGTTTGTGGGCAAACGTGTCTTTTTTTCAGGGGTGGTTCCAGCTTGGGTACCATGTTTACAATTATGTACCTGATGACCGATGGCTCGATAGTGACTAGTAGTATCACACATTAATAGTATCACACATTATGTAATTATCACATTGAGGAAGCCATTATTGTTTACTTTTTTGCAACGCCCAATGTTGCGCTTTAGCTCCAATTTATTGAACAGTTTTGAATGTAAAACTTTGCAAAATAGAGATGGACAATGGACAATGGTAAGTTTGTGTTTATAGGGGGCGAGTGCTAATGTCCAACCCTGAGTAAACATCATTGGCTTCTTCTTTCATTAGTGGCAAGATACAGTACATGTATGTTGTGCAGATGGTAGTTTGAAGAGTAGATGATTTATGGATCTTTGGCTAGTTACAGATTTACACCTCCCCCACCTTCATTTCTTTTCACTGATATGTTGGTGTGATAGGTGCCTGTTGGCAGGCTTGTTGGGTTGTACATGAAGTAGCCTTTTAGGCATTATTGGTTAAACTCTTGTACCTGATCTAATTGGGTGGTGATTTTCGGTGATTGTAGGAGATTTTCCAGAGGAGTCTGAGTCGCAAAGCAACACTTTTATAGCATTTTCAGAAAGAGGAGATCAGATTCCTGGTATTGGAGATGGTGAACTACCAGTGGTACCATCAAAAACAGGAGATGAAACTGAGACAGGTCAGTAAATTTGTGTCTGTACCTTAACATCAGGGTTGTCATTAAGGGCCATAACCCATAACACTTGTTACAGCTGAGTATGCTTGATTTTCCATTGATGTTATGAGTGAAATTGCCTGTTGTGGATAGAATTCAAGCACAAAGTAACAAGTTTACTACGGGTACGGAGAACGAGGCAACAGGTGACTCGCATCTTAATGACAGACCTGAACATGAACAGCCGAGTGTGTATCGGGATACTTGATGGAAAGTGCTGTTAAAGCACTCTTTGAATTTTTAGTGTTTTGGTTGCAATGCTTATTTGAGGGCAAGGCTCTTTGAAAAATCATAAGATTTGAAAATGATGACAAGCAAATGTTTTGCACTGTTCTCAATGTTGTTGTTGTTGTTGTTGTTGTTGTTGTTGTGTGACTCCTCAAACAATTCAGTCTGATGATGCTTTGATTAAGCACCAGACTGTCGAGAATGAATGCAACACTCATTTGAGTGCTGTGGTTTACACTTTTTTTGTTCTCTTATGTCAGGCGTAATGATGATGATGATTTTGAAACATTTTAATTCCCTCTGCAAATTTCAAGATTTCCTGGAATCTATGAAGAATAATAAATACATTGGACCAAAATCTCAGTTTAACTCCTTAAGTCCAAAAGTCTAGATGTTGATTAATTCTATGATCATGTTTAAACCAGTTGGAGAGAGGAAAGGCAATGACACAAACCAAGACAATAGTAACCAAGCCAGTAGTTTTCAGGACAACAGCTATAAGGTAATGTTTGCAAATAGCCAACTGGTCTGCCTACTGTCAGATGGAATTTCTAACCATCTTATGTTAATCTACATTATTTGTTTCATGATTTGTTACCATTGGCCCTGAAACCCTGCTGGGGAAATGGCCATAACAATGAACGTGGATTAAGATATTTTTGTTGATAATTAGGAGAACTGTAAAGTATAATCAGTTATATAATAACACAAGTAATTCTCACATTTTGATTGGTTCTTGCCTATGATCTATAAGAATGTTTTTAGCTCTTTAGTTATTTCAGGAAGCTGGTAACCTTTAAACTTATCAAAATCATCTTTTTTTAAAATGGTTTAATTTCTAAATGGGTAATAATCTGTGTGTGTGTGTGTTGCTGTTGTTGTTGTAGTTGTTGTTGTTGTTGTTGTTTACAAGGTACAGTAAATGTAGGTGAATTTTTAGCATTTTTAACTTTAGAGTCAGGGATGAATGATCATAGCAGTTATACACACAACTTAGTTGAAACTGTTATTTCCCGCCCCCTTTAGTTTTTATATACTCTGCCACAAAAATATGCACTCTTGTACATGTAGTTCCATATCGACAATCAAGCACCCCTTCTACCAATGATAATTCTTTTTATTGCATTGTTCCCTTATCAGCTAATATAATAGTTTTATTTTTATTTTGAAACCCATAAAAAGGCAGAAGACTGAAAAGAGCTCTTTTTAAGATAAGCAAAATTCTCAGAATTGTATATTGTATTATTCAAGGTATCTGGAGAGGACTGCATGGAGGTTGAGGATGATGTCTGCAAAGAAGGACCAATGGCAAAAGAAGGAGAAATTCCTGTTCCTGATCAAAGTGACATGCAAACTAATGAATGGCAGCAAACTTCTCACCATGACCCTCTCTGGGATAGACCCCCATATCATCAGGGAGAACATGCCAGCACAGCCCCTCCTTGGGATAGGTCAAAGACCTCCCATGAGTCACATTGGCCACCACCCAGCGACAGGTTATCCAGATGGGAAGGAGAGCAACTACCTCAGGAAAGAGATGGGAGGCCACCACTTCCAAGAGAGGGTGAGCATCATGATGAAGTAAGGGATCGAAGAGAGTGGAGACCTCCATTTGACAGGTATGAAAGGGGACCAAGACCACCTTTTCCAAGAGATGAAAGGGATTTTGGGCCTTTGCACCCTAGGCCTGGGAGAGACAGGCGACTTCCTTTGCCACCAGGTGAACAAGATAGAAGGCCCCCTTGGTTGGATCAGCAAGATGCAGGATCCCCAGTCTCAAAGGATGACTGGGATAGAAAGCCTCCCATTCCCCAGGTTGAAGCAGAGTCTGGTAAAGAGGAAGATCAAGGGCAAAAAGAACCATCAAACAAGGTTCTACCACAAAAGGAAGAGAGGGACAGGCCACCATTTCTGAGAGGAGAGCAGCAGAAACAACCTATTCCTAAGGATGACCAAGATCGGCCACCTTTCCCAAGAGATGAGCGTGACCGTCCACCTTTCCCACGAGGTGTGTGGGACCGACCACCTTTCTCAAGAGATGAACAGGACAGACCACCTTTCCCTAGAGATGGACAGGACAGACCACCTTTCCCCAGAGATGGACAGGACAGACCACCTTTCCCTAGAGACGGACAGGATAGACCACCTTTCCCCAGAGATGGACAGGACAGACCACCTTTCCCTAGAGATGGACAGGATAGACCACCTTTCCCAAGAGATGGACCGGACAGACCACCTTTCCCAAGTGATGGACAGGAGCGACCACCTTTCCCAAGTGATGGACAGGAGCGACCACCTATCCCTAGAGATGAACGGGACCGACCGCCTATCCCTAGAGATGAACGGGACCGACCACCTATCCCAAGAGATGCCAGAGATCAGCCACCTTTCCCAAGAGATGATCGCGAACGGCCACCTTTCCCAAGAGATGAACGGGACCATTCACATCATCTAAGAGATGATCGTGATTGGCCTCCTTTCCATAGGGATGAAAGAGATTGGCCACCATTCCCTAGAGATGATTGGGATCGACCACCATTTCCAAGAGATGAAAGAGATTTTCCATTTCCACCCAGGGGAGGTAGGGATCGTTGGTCACCTCCTCCAAGGGATGAAAGAGGAAGATGGCCACCATTTCCTCGAGAAGAGATGGATGAGTTTGGCTGGTCAAGAGAACGTGGCCCACCTGGTAGACCTTTGTCTCCCCCACTGCGAGGTAGAAGGGCAAGACCACCATTCCATGAGGATGAGAGAGGGAGACCAATATCGCCACCCCCATGGCCACCAATAGAGCATTACAGACGGGGACGGTCACCCCCAGGACCAGACTTCAGAGGCAGGCCTCCACCTCCTGAGGAATTTGACCGGTTTGGTCATCCTTTGCCACCTCCTCCACGTGAAGCAGATTTCTTTGATGAGCGAGGGAGGCCACCACCTCGTGACTGGGATAGAAGAGATTGTGAGTACTTTTCAGTTTGCTATTAGTCTGCGTTACCCTTGATGCAACGTTATTTGGTGTGTCATGAATGTTTCTGTATTGAAAGTTAGCCATATGTTTTTGGGCCAATCAAAGCTTCATCCAGGTGTTAATGTCTACGTACCTTATATTACAGAAATATTTGATACATGTACATTTACCAAAGTATAGTCACACCTTTTATTGGCCACCCATAGCACAAATTACTACAAGAAAGGTGTATTATTTAATTCGTCAATGGTTAAATGAAAATTATTTAAGTATATCAACTCTCTTTGCAAGTGACAATAATCAACAGGTTATACCTATACATCTGGCCCCAGTTGTTCAAAGGCTGGATAACGCTATCCACCGGATAAATGCTATCCAGCGGATAAGTGTTGACAAAACAAACCACGCTATCCACTGGATAGTAATTTAACCGGTGGATAGCGTTATCCACTTTTCGAATAACCGGGGCCAGGTTATTCTAATTTAGTTTAACCTGCGATCAGGCGTCCTTTTTTTTCGTGGCGGGAAGGAACGCCTGATACAATTACTTGACTATTCGTCTGCCGCCCCCTAGTTAAAATATCTGTCAGCGAGAATGTCAGCGATGCCATCAGATAGTGAATCAATCGGAATAACAGGAAGTCGATTCGTGGGCGGGAATTACACAAGGTGAGAACACCGGTGAATTTGCATACAGTGCTGTACAGTAAAACGCACCCTCCTGTTTCGTTCGTAAATGAGTAAGTTTCAGAGGCAGAACAAGAAATGCTATCCTTGTGCGTCTAGCGTGTCAATTGGTTAAGGTACCGTTCCTCTTTGTAAGCCAACAAAAAGCAACGGTTGTTTTTGATGTGGCGTTGGCTGTACTGCTCATATGAAACAACACTTTTGGAATTAACTGATATATAGCGCTCTTGCCGAATTCCGTCGTAAGCACGGCCAAAACATATCTCCCATGGTATATGATTCTATGAAAGCATTATATTTGTTCATCTTTGAGAGTTTTGTGATAAAGCTGACAAAAATTCGCTCTTTTCGCTCGCCTCAACAGACGCCATAAGCTCACAGCATTTCTTTGACCGGAAATCACACTGCCACACAGGTAACCAATCGTGCCTTAGTTCTAATTACCTTTTGTTTCTTGACCAATCAGAGAAAAGTCCAGATTCTGGACTAGCAACAGACAAATAGTCAAGTAATTGTATCAGGCGTTCCTTCCCGCCACGAAAAAAAAGGATGCCTGATCGCAGGTTAAATTTAGTTCATTTCCAGTGTGTCAACATTAAGTTGTGTGCCAATTTTCCATGTGCTCACTAAGTTGAGACAGTTCAGTGAAAGGATGTTTTTGGACATCATTTACTCTAACAGAATAATATGCAACTTTTCGATCAAGTCTTGATTGAAATGTTGAATTTCAAGATCGAAAGCACAGGTTTCCTAGGCAGTTTCCAATCAGTTTAATCCTTTTGTTCTGCGATGGAAAGACTTGACCAAATTGGACTGTAATAACAGAATGATGTGCAGTATATTCTTAGAACATGGTGTGCTGTTTAGTAAATTGTTGGTCATTTGTGATTTTTTTGTTCTGCAGGGAGAAGACCACCCGGAGAGGAGAGACTCAGAGAACCTCCATTCACAGATGGTCAATGGAGGAGATCACCCCCACCCTACAGGGACCACCCAGATCATTTCCCCCCAGACCACCATAGAGAACGAGAAAGAGATGACAGAAGAGGTCAAGGCGATAGGTAACTTAAAGTGTCTGTCTGATTATACCATAAATTTCCCCTTCAAAAATGGTGAAAATAAATAGAATAATCAAGTATGTTCAATCTAATAATTATTATCAACTGCCGATTTATATCTTGATACCTGCAGATTTTATGAAGAACGTCCACCAGACAGAAGACCTCCATTTGATGATTACTTCAGAGATCGACCTCCTTACTCCGAGGACCATCCTCCACATGACCCTGCTTCTTACCCTCCCCACCCCGAAGAGGGAAGACATCTAAGTGAGACACCACGAGTGGAGAAAAAGCCAGAGACTGTTCCTGTTGAAAGCATTCTAGACTCTCCAGGTCGGGATTCTAGACCTGATAGGGTAAGTCTCACTTCCTTCTGATAAGAATATAATCAATCACAGTTTATTGTTAAACAGATTGGTTTATTCCTGAATGTATTTATGACAGTCATCCAGTGATATTAATTCAGGGTCTGAAATTAACTTTTTAGGCACAGGAAAAGATGAACTTGATAAATTGGTCTGCTCCCAACATCAAATGTGTCCCAAAATATGATTCTACTCTACTCTACTCTACTCTACTCTACTCTACTCTAATCTACTCTACTCTACTCTACTCTACTCTACTCTACTCTACTCTACTCTACTCTACTCTACTCTACTCTACTCTACTCTACTCTACTCTACTCTACTCTACTCTACTCTACTCTACTCTACTCTACTCTACTCTACTCTACTCTACTCTACTCTACTCTACTCTACTCTACTCTACTCTACTCTACTCTACTCTACTCTACTCTACTCTACTCTACTCTACTCTACTCTACTCTACTCTACTGCTACTGTTCTCTACTCTACGCTTCTGTAATGTAATTCTACTCTACTCTACTTCTACTATACTGTACTCTTCTCTACTATACTCTACTCTACTCTACTCTACTCTACTCTACTCTTCTGTATGCTTCTGTAACGTACTTTACTCTACGGTACTGTACTGTACTCTACTGTACGCTTCTGTAATGTACTATACTCTACTCCACTGTACTGTACTGTACTGTACTCTACTGTACGCTTCTGTAATTTAGTATGCTGTACTCTACTCTTCACAACTCTACTATACTGTTGTGTACTATACTCTATTCTACATGTACTCTACTGTACTGTACTTCTATATTCTACTTTGCTCTACTCTACTCTACTCTACTCTACTTTACTCCTGTACTGCACGCTTCTGTAATGTGGTATACTCTACTCCACTCTACTTTATTCTACTCTACTCTACTCTACTCTAGTCTACCCTACTTTAGTGTACTCTACTCTACTCTAATGTACTCTACTCTACTCTACTCTACTCTACTCTAGAGTAGAGTAGGGTACAGGAGAGCAGAGTAGAGTACAGTAGAGTAGATTAAAGTATAGTATAGTAGAGTAGAGTACAGTAGAGTAGAGTACAGTAGAGTAGATTAGAGTAGATTAGAGTATAGTATAGTAGAGTACAGTAGACTAGAGTAGAGTAGAGTACAGTAGAGAAGAGTAGAGTAGAGCACAGTACAGTAGAGTACAGTAGAGTACAGTAGAGTAGAGTAGAGTAGAGTAGAGTAGAGTACAGTAGAGTAGAGTACAGTACAGTAGAGTAGAGTGCAGTAGAGAAGAGTAGAGTAGAGCACAGTACAGTAGAGTACAGTAGAGTAGAGTATAGTAGAGTAGAGCACAGTACAGTAGAGTACAGTAGAGTAGAGTATAGTAGAGTAGAGTACAGTAGAGTAGAGTACAGTAGAGAAGAGTAGAGTAGAGCACAGTACAGTAGAGTGCAGTAGAGTAGAGTAGAGTAGAGTAGAGTAGCGTAGAGTAGAGTAGAGTATAGTATAGTAGAGTAGCGTAGAGTAGAGTGCAGTAGAGTAGAGTAGAGTAGAGTGCAGTAGAGTAGAGTAGAGTACAGTAGAGTAGAGTAGAGTAGAGTAGAGTAGCGTAGAGTAGAGTAGAGTAGAGTAGCGTAGAGTAGAGTAGAGTAGAGTAGCGTAGGTAGCGTAGAGTAGAGTAGAGTAGCAGTAGCGTAGCGTAGCGTAGCGTAGAGTAGCGTAGCGTAGAGTAGAGTAGCGTAGAGTAGAGTAGAGTAGAGTAGAGTAGAGTAGAGTAGAGTAGAGTAGAGTAGAGTAGAGTAGAGTAGAGTAGAGTAGAGTAGAGTAGAGTAGAGTAGAGTAGAGTAGAGTAGAGTAGAGTAGAGTAGAGTAGAGTAGAGTAGAGTAGAGTAGAGTAGAGTAGAGTAGAGTAGAGTAGAGTAGAGTAGAGTAGAGTAGAGTAGAGTAGAGTAGAGTAGAGTAGAGTAGAGTAGATTAGAGTAGAGTAGAGTAGAGTAGAGTAGAGTAGAGTAGAATCATATTTTGGGACACATTTGATGTTGGGAGCAGACCAATTTATCAAGTTCATCTTTTCCTGTGCCTAAAAAGTTAATTTCAGACCCTGAATTAATATCACTGGATGACTGTCATAAATACATTCAGGAATAAACCAATCTGTTTAACAATAAACTGTGATTGATTATATTCTTATCAGAAGGAAGTGAGACTTACCCTATCAGGTCTAGAATCCCGACCTGGAGAGTCTAGAATGCTTTCAACAGGAACAGTCTCTGGCTTTTTCTCCACTCGTGGTGTCTCACTTAGATGTCTTCCCTCTTCGGGGTGGGGAGGGTAAGAAGCAGGGTCATGTGGAGGATGGTCCTCGGAGTAAGGAGGTCGATCTCTGAAGTAATCATCAAATGGAGGTCTTCTGTCTGGTGGACGTTCTTCATAAAATCTGCAGGTATCAAGATATAAATCGGCAGTTGATAATAATTATTAGATTGAACATACTTGATTATTCTATTTATTTTCACCATTTTTGAAGGGGAAATTTATGGTATAATCAGACAGACACTTTAAGTTACCTATCGCCTTGACCTCTTCTGTCATCTCTTTCTCGTTCTCTATGGTGGTCTGGGGGGAAATGATCTGGGTGGTCCCTGTAGGGTGGGGGTGATCTCCTCCATTGACCATCTGTGAATGGAGGTTCTCTGAGTCTCTCCTCTCCGGGTGGTCTTCTCCCTGCAGAACAAAAAAATCACAAATGACCAACAATTTACTAAACAGCACACCATGTTCTAAGAATATACTGCACATCATTCTGTTATTACAGTCCAATTTGGTCAAGTCTTTCCATCGCAGAACAAAAGGATTAAACTGATTGGAAACTGCCTAGGAAACCTGTGCTTTCGATCTTGAAATTCAACATTTCAATCAAGACTTGATCGAAAAGTTGCATATTATTCTGTTAGAGTAAATGATGTCCAAAAACATCCTTTCACTGAACTGTCTCAACTTAGTGAGCACATGGAAAATTGGCACACAACTTAATGTTGACACACTGGAAATGAACTAAATTTAACCTGCGATCAGGCATCCTTTTTTTTCGTGGCGGGAAGGAACGCCTGATACAATTACTTGACTATTTGTCTGTTGCTAGTCCAGAATCTGGACTTTTCTCTGATTGGTCAAGAAACAAAAGGTAATTAGAACTAAGGCACGATTGGTTACCTGTGTGGCAGTGTGATTTCCGGTCAAAGAAATGCTGTGAGCTTATGGCGTCTGTTGAGGCGAGCGAAAAGAGCGAATTTTTGTCAGCTTTATCACAAAACTCTCAAAGATGAACAAATATAATGCTTTCATAGAATCATATACCATGGGAGATATGTTTTGGCCGTGCTTACGACGGAATTCGGCAAGAGCGCTATATATCAGTTAATTCCAAAAGTGTTGTTTCATATGAGCAGTACAGCCAACGCCACATCAAAAACAACCGTTGCTTTTTGTTGGCTTACAAAGAGGAACGGTACCTTAACCAATTGACACGCTAGACGCACAAGGATAGCATTTCTTGTTCTGCCTCTGAAACTTACTCATTTACGAACGAAACAGGAGGGTGCGTTTTACTGTACAGCACTGTATGCAAATTCACCGGTGTTCTCACCTTGTGTAATTCCCGCCCACGAATCGACTTCCTGTTATTCCGATTGATTCACTATCTGATGGCATCGCTGACATTCTCGCTGACAGATATTTTAACTAGGGGGCGGCAGACGAATAGTCAAGTAATTGTATCAGGCGTTCCTTCCCGCCACGAAAAAAAAGGACGCCTGATCGCAGGTTAAACTAAATTAGAATAACCTGGCCCCGGTTATTCGAAAAGTGGATAACGCTATCCACCGGTTAAATTACTATCCAGTGGATAGCGTGGTTTGTTTTGTCAACACTTATCCGCTGGATAGCATTTATCCGGTGGATAGCGTTATCCAGCCTTTGAACAACTGGGGCCAGATGTATAGGTATAACCTGTTGATTATTGTCACTTGCAAAGAGAGTTGATATACTTAAATAATTTTCATTTAACCATTGACGAATTAAATAATACACCTTTCTTGTAGTAATTTGTGCTATGGGTGGCCAATAAAAGGTGTGACTATACTTTGGTAAATGTACATGTATCAAATATTTCTGTAATATAAGGTACGTAGACATTAACACCTGGATGAAGCTTTGATTGGCCCAAAAACATATGGCTAACTTTCAATACAGAAACATTCATGACACACCAAATAACGTTGCATCAAGGGTAACGCAGACTAATAGCAAACTGAAAAGTACTCACAATCTCTTCTATCCCAGTCACGAGGTGGTGGCCTCCCTCGCTCATCAAAGAAATCTGCTTCACGTGGAGGAGGTGGCAAAGGATGACCAAACCGGTCAAATTCCTCAGGAGGTGGAGGCCTGCCTCTGAAGTCTGGTCCTGGGGTGACCGTCCCCGTCTGTAATGCTCTATTGGTGGCCATGGGGGTGGCGATATTGGTCTCCCTCTCTCATCCTCATGGAATGGTGGTCTTGCCCTTCTACCTCGCAGTGGGGGAGACAAAGGTCTACCAGGTGGGCCACGTTCTCTTGACCAGCCAAACTCATCCATCTCTTCTCGAGGAAATGGTGGCCATCTTCCTCTTTCATCCCTTGGAGGAGGTGACCAACGATCCCTACCTCCCCTGGGTGGAAATGGAAAATCTCTTTCATCTCTTGGAAATGGTGGTCGATCCCAATCATCTCTAGGGAATGGTGGCCAATCTCTTTCATCCCTATGGAAAGGAGGCCAATCACGATCATCTCTTAGATGATGTGAATGGTCCCGTTCATCTCTTGGGAAAGGTGGCCGTTCGCGATCATCTCTTGGGAAAGGTGGCTGATCTCTGGCATCTCTTGGGATAGGTGGTCGGTCCCGTTCATCTCTAGGGATAGGCGGTCGGTCCCGTTCATCTCTAGGGATAGGTGGTCGCTCCTGTCCATCACTTGGGAAAGGTGGTCGCTCCTGTCCATCACTTGGGAAAGGTGGTCTGTCCGGTCCATCTCTTGGGAAAGGTGGTCTATCCTGTCCATCTCTAGGGAAAGGTGGTCTGTCCTGTCCATCTCTGGGGAAAGGTGGTCTATCCTGTCCGTCTCTAGGGAAAGGTGGTCTGTCCTGTCCATCTCTGGGGAAAGGTGGTCTGTCCTGTCCATCTCTAGGGAAAGGTGGTCTGTCCTGTTCATCTCTTGAGAAAGGTGGTCGGTCCCACACACCTCGTGGGAAAGGTGGACGGTCACGCTCATCTCTTGGGAAAGGTGGCCGATCTTGGTCATCCTTAGGAATAGGTTGTTTCTGCTGCTCTCCTCTCAGAAATGGTGGCCTGTCCCTCTCTTCCTTTTGTGGTAGAACCTTGTTTGATGGTTCTTTTTGCCCTTGATCTTCCTCTTTACCAGACTCTGCTTCAACCTGGGGAATGGGAGGCTTTCTATCCCAGTCATCCTTTGAGACTGGGGATCCTGCATCTTGCTGATCCAACCAAGGGGGCCTTCTATCTTGTTCACCTGGTGGCAAAGGAAGTCGCCTGTCTCTCCCAGGCCTAGGGTGCAAAGGCCCAAAATCCCTTTCATCTCTTGGAAAAGGTGGTCTTGGTCCCCTTTCATACCTGTCAAATGGAGGTCTCCACTCTCTTCGATCCCTTACTTCATCATGATGCTCACCCTCTCTTGGAAGTGGTGGCCTCCCATCTCTTTCCTGAGGTAGTTGCTCTCCTTCCCATCTGGATAACCTGTCGCTGGGTGGTGGCCAATGTGACTCATGGGAGGTCTTTGACCTATCCCAAGGAGGGGCTGTGCTGGCATGTTCTCCCTGATGATATGGGGGTCTATCCCAGAGAGGGTCATGGTGAGAAGTTTGCTGCCATTCATTAGTTTGCATGTCACTTTGATCAGGAACAGGAATTTCTCCTTCTTTTGCCATTGGTCCTTCTTTGCAGACATCATCCTCAACCTCCATGCAGTCCTCTCCAGATACCTTGAATAATACAATATACAATTCTGAGAATTTTGCTTATCTTAAAAAGAGCTCTTTTCAGTCTTCTGCCTTTTTATGGGTTTCAAAATAAAAATAAAACTATTATATTAGCTGATAAGGGAACAATGCAATAAAAAGAATTATCATTGGTAGAAGGGGTGCTTGATTGTCGATATGGAACTACATGTACAAGAGTGCATATTTTTGTGGCAGAGTATATAAAAACTAAAGGGGGCGGGAAATAACAGTTTCAACTAAGTTGTGTGTATAACTGCTATGATCATTCATCCCTGACTCTAAAGTTAAAAATGCTAAAAATTCACCTACATTTACTGTACCTTGTAAACAACAACAACAACAACAACTACAACAACAACAGCAACACACACACACACAGATTATTACCCATTTAGAAATTAAACCATTTTAAAAAAAGATGATTTTGATAAGTTTAAAGGTTACCAGCTTCCTGAAATAACTAAAGAGCTAAAAACATTCTTATAGATCATAGGCAAGAACCAATCAAAATGTGAGAATTACTTGTGTTATTATATAACTGATTATACTTTACAGTTCTCCTAATTATCAACAAAAATATCTTAATCCACGTTCATTGTTATGGCCATTTCCCCAGCAGGGTTTCAGGGCCAATGGTAACAAATCATGAAACAAATAATGTAGATTAACATAAGATGGTTAGAAATTCCATCTGACAGTAGGCAGACCAGTTGGCTATTTGCAAACATTACCTTATAGCTGTTGTCCTGAAAACTACTGGCTTGGTTACTATTGTCTTGGTTTGTGTCATTGCCTTTCCTCTCTCCAACTGGTTTAAACATGATCATAGAATTAATCAACATCTAGACTTTTGGACTTAAGGAGTTAAACTGAGATTTTGGTCCAATGTATTTATTATTCTTCATAGATTCCAGGAAATCTTGAAATTTGCAGAGGGAATTAAAATGTTTCAAAATCATCATCATCATTACGCCTGACATAAGAGAACAAAAAAAGTGTAAACCACAGCACTCAAATGAGTGTTGCATTCATTCTCGACAGTCTGGTGCTTAATCAAAGCATCATCAGACTGAATTGTTTGAGGAGTCACACAACAACAACAACAACAACAACAACAACAACATTGAGAACAGTGCAAAACATTTGCTTGTCATCATTTTCAAATCTTATGATTTTTCAAAGAGCCTTGCCCTCAAATAAGCATTGCAACCAAAACACTAAAAATTCAAAGAGTGCTTTAACAGCACTTTCCATCAAGTATCCCGATACACACTCGGCTGTTCATGTTCAGGTCTGTCATTAAGATGCGAGTCACCTGTTGCCTCGTTCTCCGTACCCGTAGTAAACTTGTTACTTTGTGCTTGAATTCTATCCACAACAGGCAATTTCACTCATAACATCAATGGAAAATCAAGCATACTCAGCTGTAACAAGTGTTATGGGTTATGGCCCTTAATGACAACCCTGATGTTAAGGTACAGACACAAATTTACTGACCTGTCTCAGTTTCATCTCCTGTTTTTGATGGTACCACTGGTAGTTCACCATCTCCAATACCAGGAATCTGATCTCCTCTTTCTGAAAATGCTATAAAAGTGTTGCTTTGCGACTCAGACTCCTCTGGAAAATCTCCTACAATCACCGAAAATCACCACCCAATTAGATCAGGTACAAGAGTTTAACCAATAATGCCTAAAAGGCTACTTCATGTACAACCCAACAAGCCTGCCAACAGGCACCTATCACACCAACATATCAGTGAAAAGAAATGAAGGTGGGGGAGGTGTAAATCTGTAACTAGCCAAAGATCCATAAATCATCTACTCTTCAAACTACCATCTGCACAACATACATGTACTGTATCTTGCCACTAATGAAAGAAGAAGCCAATGATGTTTACTCAGGGTTGGACATTAGCACTCGCCCCCTATAAACACAAACTTACCATTGTCCATTGTCCATCTCTATTTTGCAAAGTTTTACATTCAAAACTGTTCAATAAATTGGAGCTAAAGCGCAACATTGGGCGTTGCAAAAAAGTAAACAATAATGGCTTCCTCAATGTGATAATTACATAATGTGTGATACTATTAATGTGTGATACTACTAGTCACTATCGAGCCATCGGTCATCAGGTACATAATTGTAAACATGGTACCCAAGCTGGAACCACCCCTGAAAAAAAGACACGTTTGCCCACAAACTGCAGGGATTTCATGAAGATTCATCAATATACAGTGATTCTTGGGGATTAAGGTCTTAAACTAAAATTTTTCATTGAAGTAATAAGCCTCGGTCTACCATGTGCTCGACAACTTTACAAACAAATTGTTTTTGATCAATACATGTTCCTCTGGTAAATTTGAAAATGTCAAGTGACCCCTTGCAAAAATGTGGAAGTATATTTCCAGAGTTCAGAAAGTTGTTGAAGAGGAAAAGAAAGAAAGAAAAAAGAAAGCTGCCCGTGATTCAAAGGAGTATGAGAAGAACAGAATGAGGAAGTTTTCGGCAAAATGGCAAGTTGGCCGGCCATGTCTACAGCATGATCACAATGGGGTGGGGGGTAAACTTTTGGGTGCGTGAAAAAACTAATCTGGGCGCATTTTGAGGGTTACTCGCCCAAATGGTGAGTGCTCTCAAAATTAAGTGTCCAACCCTGATTACTTTGTTCACAGACAAATCCATGGTCATACCTTGGAATTGAGATTCCTTGTGATATTCTTCCATTGATGATTCTGGACTGTGATCAAATATACATTCATTTTTCGGACACCTGTGAATAGGTTATAACACATACATATATTTTTTGCATTGATCATACATGTACATGTAGCAGAAATGTGTTTCTTTGCAGATTTAAGGACGTTCGTGCCCATTGCTACTGCGCATCTCTAGTGCGCACGCTATTCATTGGTCACGAGCGTGCCACATCATTTTCAAGCGCACGCACGGAGTCGAAAACTCAACAAAATATAGAGCTGATGACCTTTACGTTAACTTTGTGTGCGAATATTTTTGTTGGATGCTCGGTGACCCCCAATTTTTTTTCGGCAGATCACTTCCTTTTCTGATTCTTTCCATTATACTAAAAAACAAAAAAAATCAGACTGTACGTGGGAAGTTTTAATTATTTCTCATATACTATTCAAATAGGGTCGAATTGGTACGTGGATACAGGTGTGCGTAACTTAAAAGTTGTATTTTTTAAGGCTAATTCTAGCTGATTTAATGACATATGTAGCAAAGATCTATCAAATAGGCCTATATATGCTGTGTTAAACACACATAACTTAGATATGATTCTTCAAATTAACTTTATACCGATAGTAATGAATCTGGGCAAAATCGCCTCGAATGACTGGAAATCCTAGAAATGCTATGGTCTGTGATACGCCTTATCTTCAAAACGAGTTCGGTGACCCCCAATTTTTTTTACGTTTTTAATCTAAACTTATTATTTTCTACCTACAGACAAAGTTTAAAAAAAATCTGTGTGTGGGAAGTTTTTGGGCGCAAACGTCCTTAACTCAGCCTTTAAGACAAAACTACATTGTAATTAAATTCTCATTGACATTGAAATAGAGTTATTAAGAATACTAATCGGAATGACAGGAAAAATGCATTTTATTTTTATTTACAGACTCAAGTTTGTGTCAAATTTCTTTTGAGTGCTGCAATAACTGACCTTGCACCAAACTTGCAGGGAGGGTGTTGAAAACGACAACTGATTCCAAATCGACAATTAGGGAAAAATTTACAAGGTTGCTTTGTGCCTTTTTGTTTCAAATTTCTCTCAGTGGAACCTGAAAAGGAAAAATAAGAATTATGTTAATGATTAACAATGCATTTATCATAAGCAAGAAAAAACAAATAATAAAATTTAATACTAATGTTTGCATGTCCCATGATGCTATTGTCAAGGTTCATTCATTTACTGTATTACTTTCAAAAAATCTAAATTACACAAGTACTTTTCCATTGACTCTTTCAGGGTTTATGAGGATGAATGCTTATAATATGTTATCTGTGTGCACTTGGAGGAAAATGTCAGGTGTTTTCAACTACATACTTTTCTTTTCCAGGTCTGTCAAATTTTATAGAAATACAAGCAATAAAAGAATTTTAGGCAGTAATAAGTGGCACTAAAGGTAAATTTTCAAAGCCTGAAAAGGAGAACACTGTTTTTGCCCAACATAAAAAAATCTTTCTGACACAGTCAAACAAGGAGAGACCCAAATAATAACTTGTAAACTTAAATGGATTACACTAACATATTGTAAAGCTAAGATGGACAAAAGTTGACCAAGTTATTTTGTGTGGGATTAATTAAGGACCAAGACTTGCAATGTTATCATTCCAGCCATTTACTAATTAATTTTTTTTTATTCATCCATATCTGGAGTCTCTTGTTTAGTTTACCAAAATTCCCAAGTGTTATTCAACCTCATCCACAATTACCAGTGAAATGAAAGTCCTGCTACCTGTGTTTTGATCTGCTGCAGTGCTATTATTCTCTTGAGCTGGTGTACCCTGAGTCCCATGGCTGTACTGTGACGACCACGAGTCACCTGTCCCAGACTCGGCCTTGATTGTACTAACAACAGCACTTGATGACTTGGTCGCAGTTGATTCTGACTGCTCAGGAACATCTGGTGCAGAAGTCTGCTTTAACTGTTTCCCAAGCTGCTGAAGTTGCTGAAGCTGTTGGAGTTGTACTTGTTGTCGTCGTAGCAGCTCTAGCTCCCTCAGAGGATCCAGCTTGAGTGGACTCATGGTAACCGCAGCAGAAGATACATTTCTGTTAGAAAAGGATTCAAAATTATTTTTCAATGCTACTTTTCCTGGTAATAGTTCAAGGTATGTCTCCTGTCATACCAAAAAGAAATTTAAAACAGTGTTCTGTATTACACAGATCAAGCTTCACTTGTACAATGGTATACGTGTAGTTTGTGTCAACAGATACAACATTTTTGTGCGACTATCCAAATAAAAGTTGTTGTAAAGCGTCATCACCATCATCATCTCTTCTTGTAGTATCTAGATCTACAGTAAAGGTCAAAGGGATTGCGATATTACATGCATGTAGAGCTTGAGCATCACCTGCACATTACATGCAGTGCCACACACCTTACATGCAAATACATGCAAATGTAATCGGCTACACACTGTCAGTAGACATAATATTGTGTGTAAAATTACACAAGTTTCTGTTTGAATCTGCATTTCATTGTTATCAAAAGGATCACGAGTTGAAATCACATTTTGTGCATGGGTAAACATTCATGTTGCAACGTATGTTGCACATGTTTCATCATAAAAAGAACCTCCCAGTTCTTTAAGAATTACATTTTGATGTTATGCAGAAGTGTTTGTTTGACATTTTGTTGTTCATTGGTGCTTGAACTTGTACACTAATTTGGCAATGCCTGTCACTTTTAAATTTACATTTTGTTTTGAACACTGAGAGTCGCATGTTTTGAATGCAAGTTAGCAGTGGCTTTTTGTTTAAGAAAATACACAAATGGTGTATGAATGGCAAAGATCTCTTCCTCTAATTACCCATGAAATTACACACAAATGCGTGTAATTAACAGATCAGTAAATTTTGCATGTGTGTAACTACATGCAACTTACATGTACTTGCACTGTCCACGAATACTACATGCAGACTGCATTCATTTTATGCGTGTGTAGGTGCTGCAATCCTTTTGACCAGAACTGTATTTACCTGTTAGACTGATGAACATGCATCTTTCCTTTAGTTAGTTATATTTACACTGAACAATTCTGCATTAATGTTGGGTGCATGTCAGTTGCTTTTAATTTAGATTATTGTAATGTAAGTCATGTTATTTGAAATGCATTATCAAGAAGTACTTTTGTGTAATGCAAAATAAATTAGCCAATACTATAAAAGGATAACCTGTTCAACTCAAAAATACATACCTTTCACTTTTATCCCGCTCTACTGGCAATTTTGTGGATGTTTCAGCTGAAACATAAGAAAATAACCAATTTGTAATCTAACCAGAAAATAAGCAAAAAGAAGTGAATTTAGAGAGTGGAAAACTTAAGAAATGCTGGTTTCTTTCTTAGATACAAGGAAAAAAGCCACATCCTAGAGATTTAGAAATACAAGTACACGTACAAGTATTAACAAATGTGAACTACAATTAACAATTCCAAATTGTAGTTAATGCCAATCACTGAACACTTGACAGACTTTGTTCCCTCTGAAGATCAAGACAGTTAAAAACAATAACTAATCATGGGTTCACAATCCAAGAGTAGCTAAAAATGCTTCAGTGCTTTTTTAACCTTCCAGAACAGGTAAATTGCCCACAGTTCTAAATACTTATCTGGTTGCCAACACTCAATTTTTGGTCACACTAGAGATCAGTTAGTTAACTGAAGGTAAATACCCAACAGTTGGAGATAACAATGTGGTAAAAATGTGATGGCTCTGGCTTTCTTACTGCAGAAGGCTACAGAACTTAACAATTACTGTTAAAATTATCATATTGTAATCCTGTCTCTATGTACCTGAGGATGTTTGTGTCATATTACTACCTGAAGCAACTTTTGTCTTGGACTGGAGCCATTTTGGTATGTTACCCTGTTTTTGTTGGTCTCCTGTTTGGCTACTATCTACTGAAGGCTTGTCTTTACTAAGCCACTTAGGAATTTGCTTTTCCTGTGCCTGTTGGCCATAAGTGACAGCTTGAGCTTGACTAGTTTTTGGAACTTTTTCCTGTAGCCATTTTGGAACTTGTTTCTTTTGAGCCTCAACAGCTTTCTTTTCAGCTTCTTGTTTGACATCTTGTTCAGTTTTTTCAAGTTTCTCTTGTAACCAATTTGGCATCTTGTTTTCTTCTTGTTGATTCTTTTCAGATGGTTGATGTTGATTTGACAAGCCTTGCTTAGCCTGTAACCACTTTGGAAGTTGTTTAGCACCACTGGCACTAACTGCAGTTCTCTGTTGTTGATTTGATACTGCCTTTACAGGTGGCATCCACCTAGAGTTCTGTCCTGGTTGGCTTGAGGATGTTAAGGTTTTGCCAGACCCCATCCAGTTCGGAAGCTGATTTTGTTGGACTGTAGCTTTGTGAGTTCCAGTAGGCTGGTTTTGCATCAAGTCAGGAATATTTTTCGGCAAAGAAGCTTGATTCTTATCCTGAGAGTTCTGGTTACTACCACCTGTTTGATGTTGCATCCAGTTTGCTTTTTGCTGTTGTTCATGCTGTGGTTTCCAAGGTTGGTGTTGTTTCTGTTGGTATTGTTGGTTTTGGTTTTGATAATTATGGCCTTGCTGCTTGTTATACTGTTGATTTAGTCCTTGCTGATTTTGTATGGAAGTACTTTGAGACCACTGAGACTGAGATGGTTGATGGTGCTGCTGGTTTTGAAGAAATTGTTGTTGTTGTTGTTGGTACTGGGATTGCTGTTGTTGTTGGTAAGGTGATTGTTGTTGTTGTTGGTAAGGCGATTGTTGTAGTTGTTGCTGTTGTTGGTAAGGTGCTTGTTGTTGTTGTTGTTGTTGGTAAGGTGATTGTTGTTGTTGTTGGTAAGGTGATTGTTGTTGTTGTTGTTGTTGTTGTGATTGGTAAGGTGATTGTTGTTGCTGTGTTGTTGTTGCTGTTGTTGTTGTTGCTGTTGTTGCTGTTGTTGTTGTTGCTGCTGTTGTTGTTGTTGTTGTTGTTGTTGTTGTTGTTGGTAGTTGATTGTTGTTGTTGGTAAGGTGATTGTTGTTGTTGGTAAGGTGATTGTTGTTGTTGGTAAGGTGATTGTTGTTGTTGGTAAGATGATTGTTGTTGTTGTTGATATTGATCATATGGCTGCTGTTGCCCTTGTTGAGCAGCAACAAAACTTTCCCCTGAATGATATGGCTGTTGCTGTATAATAGCCTGTCTTTGACCCTGTGCAGTCGCAGTAGCTGTCATAGCATGCTGTTCAGTTGTCTGCTGATGTTGACTGTCTGCTGCTTTCGCCTGCAACAGAGTTTGGTTATGTTGTTGCCACTGACTCATTTGCTTCTGCCATTCTTGATATTGTTTCTGATCAGGATGGTTTTGATGCTGTGCCTGCCACTGGGCATACTGCTGCTGCCACGCCGCATACTTCTCCTGGTACTGCTTCTGAGCCTCAGACATCTGTTGTTCAACCGCCACTGACGTTGGTGCGGGTTCAGGAGGTAAGGGAGGAGGGGCAGCAGCAGCAGAAGAATCCGATTGCTCCGGCGGTAATGGCGGTGGTTGTTCGTCGCTGACAGCCTGTTGGGTCTGAGGTTGAACCACTGCTTGCTCGTGGACAGCTTGGCTGGGTTGAGCGGCCGTCGCGTAAAAGGTTTGTCCTGTGACGTTTGTAGCCACATACTGTGCTCCAGCGACTTGAGGATATCCCTGTAAAGAATATTGTCCTGCATTGGCAGGTGTTTGGTGATTTTGATAGCCTATTGTTCCGTATTGAGCATATTGTTGAGGAGTCTGGTAAGTCGTTTGCGGTTGAGTGGATGGTTGTTGTTGAACGTAGTAATACGGTTGTTGTTGAGCGTAGTGGGCTTGGTATTGATACTGCTGTTGTTGCTGTTGCTGCTGCTGCTGTAATTGTGCTTGCTGATACGCATACGGATTCATTTTCTGTCGCGTTACAAGCTAATAACTTTAAAGGCTGTCTTCAGCTAACTCATTTTCCGGCAAGATGGCCACCATGCGCGAAGGTCTTAGACAAAAAACTAGCAACCTGGCCTTGGAGCTTAGCATCCGGGTCTTCTCAAATTTCTAAAATGGCGGATGTCAGGGAGCGACTTGACAAACGAAACGAAGAACGACTGGCAGCCATTGAAAGACGTAAAGCTGATAAGGAAAGCAATGAACAGCCAACAGAAACAATAGAATATATCAAATCTACTTTCGCCAAGGAGAAGGGAGCAATAGAAGAACAGCTAGGTAAAAGGGCAGAACTGATAGAAGCTGGCAACAAAATGAAGGCGGTAGAATTCTTCGATTGCCTGTCAGATAAGTGCCAAAAACTCCAAAAGTTTTTGGCGGATTCAACAATGTTTTTACCTTCTCGTGACATTCAGGTGTCGCAGGACAGTTTAAAAGTGGTTGCAGCAAGAGATCAACGAGAAACGAGAAGAATACATACCAAAGAAGAAGTTTGCTTTCAAAGCGAGGAAAAAAGAGTCGTCGGTAAAAGAGGTGCGTACAAGGTCTTTAAACAAGAAGACTGTGCGAAAAGAAAAATGCTGTTTATTATTTTAAAGGGGCTCAGTCACGGTTAAACGGTTGAAAGTTTACCTGAACTTTCAATTGTTGTTTACAATCCGTACGTGTCAATTCTTCTTTAACCATCCTTGTTCCTTTAGTGTATTATCATCTCTTTAATTGTGTTTCTATCTTTGTAAAGTAATATTTTCAGGTTTCCTTCAATTTAACAGTAATTTTGTCGATGCTCAAAATAACACAAAATA
>JAHPZR010047642.1:5000-13756 GCA_019787425.1 Platygyra sinensis
GCGACACTGTCCTTTTGTATCATTTGATAATATGACCTTCTTACCCTTCTTTAAAGAAATAACTTAAACCTCATGTCAAAACCTGGAAGATTCACAAAAAAAGACATTCGGAGAATCAATTCTGCAAGTGTTAACTAGTTTTCATGGCTAAAGGAAAACACATCTAGTCATTTAATCACACGAATGTAAAACAATTAACTTTCTTCTTACTGTTACTAATAATACTTAATTCAAAAAAAGAAAGAAAAAGCAATCACATATTATCTTGTAACCCACTTGTAACCCACAAGTACAATTGTAACAGAAGTATACAAGTTTTTAAATTTGTTCTGAAAATTGACAAAAATATCCTAGCTAAACTTGTACAGCTGAGGATATATCCGCAGTTTACAACAAAAACTATTATGAGCTAGTTTGTGACTAAAAGTTCGCACGAAAGGCAAGTGCGTCAGGACACTTCAGTGACAAGGGTTGCGCATGACTGCTTATCAACTCCATGGCATTGTCAATCTACTGTTATTCGTAACAAACTTCAGAAAGGAATCAAGAATTGACTTAAAACATCAGGCAATAAACCAAAAACAAGATTCAAGTGCTTTGAGGTTCCTAAGAGTGGTACAAGTTCCCTTGAAACATGCAGAGGGTTGAATTACTTTTAAAAAGACATGGAGATCATGGCCTCTGCCACTAAACTGAGAAATGCCAAAACTAGTAAAAAGTTAATTTAGATGTTCTAATCATAAGTACTTCCTTCTGTTGGCTGAGAAAGCTTTGCATTTTCTTTTTGAGTCATCATTCTGCAAGAAAAGACCAACAGTCAAGACCATCTACATAATAATGAAGTAACCCTATTTAAGGGACGGTGCCTACTAAATACAAAGGTTTTTGCGCCAAGTTAGGACCACGCGGAAAAAGTAGATATTTGCAAGGGCTATTGGACTCCACAAAGAAAAATAGGGGTAGCCACGCATTTTTTCGAGATAATTGGCCTTGAATCTCAACAAAAATGCTGACATCAGCATTTTTCTGAAAAAAGCGGGAAACGATATTTCTTCACAGATTTCCTTAGAATTCGCCTTTACATACAGCAAGGCAAACACATTTAAAAAGATCGTTAAACTACATGGCAAATGGTAACATTAATATCATTTTTGTTACGTTTTTAGGAACAAAATCGTTGCAAAATCGCTTTTAACGTCTCTGACAGCCTTCCTCTGGTTCAGCTAAAATACAGTCTAAATACCTTTTGCTCACGACCAGAAACTAATCACATGTTGAATAGGCTTGCCGCTTTCATTTCACAACTAAAAATGTAGGGGTAACCACGCGTTTTATAAAGCTGTTGATTTTTTTTGAAAACTTTTACGGTACCCGTTACATTTTTTCCTGTCACCTCCCCAGTAAGTAAGACATTTGCGTGTCTGCGCGCGCACTACGCCATCTGCAGGTACATGTTTGCAGTTGGATTTCAGTGTAATTTTCCAAAGATAACAGCTAGATTTTCAGCTGGAAGACGTTAACAGTTAGTGGCTAGCGATATGCTGCTATTCTGGGGTCCTGGTTTAAGTACAGGTTCATTAAAATTGATTTGATCAAAATTTTGCTTTAATTTTAGTCGTGTGCTTGGTGGCGTAGTTGATTGCGTCAATGTCAACCCCAGCGCGCGCGCGCTTAACCATGGCTTGCGTGATGCGTAGAACGTGTGCGCACTAACAAAAGTAGGCACCGTCCTTAAGGAGGCTCGAAAGGGTTTTTAGCTGCCACGCGCGCGCGCAATCTACACACGCCATAACTAAGATGCACGCGTCAGCTGAATCAGTATTAAAATCAGCACACCGGTCGCACACCGGAAGTTAACGCTGCGTAAAATCGCGCGAACCGGAAATAAAAGCTGCGGAAAAACATTTGTTTTTAGCTCGAAAGTTTGCTCAGTGACCTATCTTGATTTTTTGCATGCACGCACCATTCACGATGGCACTTCAGATATAAAAGTTTCGGGGAAAATTATCTAGTGGAATTTTCTTTCGAGCCTCCTTAAGGACGTTCGCACCCATTGCTACTGCGCATCTCTAGTGCGCACGCTATTCATTGGTCAAGCGCGTGCCACGTCATTTTCAAGCGCGCACAGAGTCGAAAACTCAGCAAAATATAGGGCTGATGACTTTTGCGTTAACTTTGTGTGCGAATATTTCTGTTGGATGCTCAGTGACCCCCACTTTTTTTTCGGCAGATCACTTCCTTTTCTGATTCTTTCCATTATACTAAAAAACAAAAAAAAATCTGTACGTGGGAAGTTTTCATTATTTCTCATATACTGTTCAAATAGGGTCGAATTGGTACGTGGATACCGGTGTGCGTAGCTTAGAAGCTGTATTTTTTAAGGCTAATTCTAACTGATTTAATGGCATATGTAGCAAAGATCTATCAAACAGGCCTATATATGCTGTTTTAAACACACATAACTTAGATATGATTCTTCAACTTAAATATTTAAGAAATAGAAAACATGTACCGTGTTTCTATCGAGTTATACAAACATGAGTGGAAGTTTGGGAGAACGAGAAATGCTGTGGGAACACGAGCCGCAGGCATCGAGTTATACAAACACGATTTTTAACCAATCAGCGCGCGTGCTTTCTTAGGACTGTTTTCTAAATGCCGATAGTAATGAATCCAGCCAGAATTGCCTCGAATGACTGGAAATCCTAGAAATGCTATGGTCTGAGCTGCGCCTTATCTTCGAAATGAGTCCGGTGACCCCCGATTTTTTTACGTTTTTAATCTAATCTTACCACTTTCTACCTGCAGTCAAAGCTTTAAAAAAATCTGTGCGTGGAAGTTTGGGCAGTGATGTCTGTGGTAACCATGTTGTAATCAATAGACTTAAGGCACATCTACTATTTCTTTATTAAATTCTTTATTTCTCTGTAACTGCTTGTTTTACAGACCCCTTATGAAAACCGGATATACTCACTGAAGATTGAATGTGGCCCAAGGTACCCTTCTGTCCCACCTAAAGTTCGGTTTGCTACAAGAATTAACATGGTTGGAGTAAATTCAAAAGGAGAGGTGAGTCAAAATTCAACTGGTCAAAGAACAAAACTATTTTAGTATAAGTATAGTGGTATACTGATGCAAATGCTGCAATCTGATTGCTTGAGCTATTAATAAACACTATCAGCCCTTAGTGTGCAGTAGTTGTAGGTTGTCTACAAATTGGCATTTTGAAGGAACTTTGTAGAGAGGACTGTCTGCTTGGACAAAAAGTGCCCATTGCGCAGAGGTGGCAGTTAATGAAAGTTCAACTTTATTTTTCAAACATTGGCTGTGAATTACTATTTGCATGAAGCTGGTATTGCAGTAACAAGTACATCCTAATGCTGCTCTCTTTTATACCATGTGTAAATATTTATTGCCTCACACAGGTTGAATCAGGGAAGTGTAAGGTATTAAACAGTTGGACTAAAGACAACAATATCAAAGCTGCTCTCTTCGAGCTGAAGAGGTAAATTATACAATCATGTATACTGGTACTACAGCTAAATTTGTTTGATGACAGCTGTCACTTATTTTTGTGTTGTGATATTTCATTTATTTTCTTGGTGCTTGTAGTTGCATTGTAAGGTATGTGATATTAAGTACCCCGGTAACTAACGACTTGCCCAAGGGAAGTAGTGAGTTTTCTTTCTCTGAGACTTACAATATTCCCTGAAGCAAAGCCAAGGGGGACATTGCCAGAGGTTAAGGGGAAACAAAAGTTACTGTTTCCCCATGGTCCCAGTCATTATGTATTTTTTGTTAAACCTCCAAACTCAAAAATAAGAAAAACTGTGAAAAATGTATTTGCTTGACCCCAGCTGGCACAACAAATTTTCTGCAGTTTCAAGGTACCTGACCTGATCATAATTATTGTGCAAGTCAAAAGGTCAAGTTGTTGTTTACCTAGGGAGATAGCAAGTTTTTAACCATGGCACATGACACGTTCTACTCCAATCAGAAAACATTTTTGAGTTGGGAGGTAAAACAAGTGCATTAAAGTTGTATAAAAAGGGACTCAGCTTTTGTTCAGGCCAGAATAAACTGGCTCGGCTTGATTACCAGCCCCTCCTGCCGAAGGACAGCTGGAAGCTTGAAGATTCTTTTGTTAGTCTCAGCCAATCAAAAAACTGCCCACAGATTTCTGTGAAGCACAATTTATTGCATCAGTTTGGATTGAAAAGTGTACATGTATGCCCCACCTGGAGGTACGCTTTTACTGTGTTTGGGTTTTTACATGTATAATTAGTTGTAATTAATATGAATTTTAATTGCCATCATTGCCAAGGTCTGCCAATAGAATCAATGACATGTACATGCAGTGATAGAGAAGAGCTTCTTTCATTTAAGGACGTTCACGCCCAAAAACTTCCCACGCACAGATTTTTTTAAAACTTTGACTGCAGGTAGAAAGTGGTAAGATTAGATTAAAAACGTAAAAAAAATCGGGGGTCACCGGACTCATTTCGAAGATAAGGCGCAGCTCAGACCATAGCATTTCTAGGATTTCCAGTCATTCGAGGCAATTCTGGCTGGATTCATTACTATCGGCATTTAGAAAACAGTCCTAAGAAAGCACGCGCGCTGATTGGTTAAAAATCGTGTTTGTATAACTCGATGCCTGCGGCTCGTGTTCCCACAGCATTTCTCGTTCTCCCAAACTTCCACTCATGTTTGTATAACTCGATAGAAACACGGTACATGTTTTCTATTTCTTAAATATTTAAGTTGAAGAATCATATCTAAGTTATGTGTGTTTAAAACAGCATATATAGGCCTGTTTGATAGATCTTTGCTACATATGCCATTAAATCAGTTAGAATTAGCCTTAAAAAATACAGCTTCTAAGCTACGCACACCGGTATCCACGTACCAATTCGACCCTATTTGAACAGTATATGAGAAATAATGAAAACTTCCCACGTACAGATTTTTTTTTGTTTTTTAGTATAATGGAAAGAATCAGAAAAGGAAGTGATCTGCCGAAAAAAAAGTGGGGGTCACTGAGCATCCAACAGAAATATTCGCACACAAAGTTAACGCAAAAGTCATCAGCCCTATATTTTGCTGAGTTTTCGACTCTGTGCGCGCTTGAAAATGACGTGGCACGCGCTTGACCAATGAATAGCGTGCGCACTAGAGATGCGCAGTAGCAATGGGTGCGAACGTCCTTAAGGAGGCTCGAAAGAAAATTCCACTAGATAATTTTCCCCGAAACTTTTATATCTGAAGTGCCATCGTGAATGGTGCGTGCATGCAAAAAATCAAGATAGGTCACTGAGCAAACTTTCGAGCTAAAAACAAATGTTTTCCGCAGCTTTTATTTCCGGTTCGCGCGATTTTACGCAGCGTTAACTTCCGGTGTGCGACCGGTGTGCTGATTTTAATACTGATTCAGCTGACGCGTGCATCTTAGTTATGGCGTGTATAGATTGCGCGCGCGCGTGCACCT
Source organism: Platygyra sinensis (assembly GCA_019787425.1). NCBI lineage: Eukaryota > Metazoa > Cnidaria > Anthozoa > Scleractinia > Merulinidae > Platygyra > Platygyra sinensis. Next base: position 10,489 of record JAHPZR010047642.1, read on the forward strand.
AAAAACCCTTTCGAGCCTCCTTAAGGACGGTGCCTACTTTTGTTAGTGCGCACACGTTCTACGCATCACGCAAGCCATGGTTAAGCGCGCGCGCGCTGGGGTTGACATTGACGCAATCAACTACGCCACCAAGCACACGACTAAAATTAAAGCAAAATTTTGATCAAATCAATTTTAATGAACCTGTACTTAAACCAGGGACCCCAGAATAGCAGCATATCGCTAGCCACTAACTGTTAACGTCTTCCAGCTGAAAATCTAGCTGTTATATTTCGAAAATTACACTGAAATCCAACTGCAAACATGTACCTGCAGATGGCGTAGTGCGCGCGCAGACACGCAAATGTCTTACTTACTGGGGAGGTGACAGGAAAAAATGTAACGGGTACCGTAAAAGTTTTCAAAAAAAATCAACAGCTTTATAAAACGCGTGGTTACCCCTACATTTTTAGTTGTGAAATGAAAGCGGCAAGCCTATTCAACATGTGATTAGTTTCTGGTCGTGAGCAAAAGGTATTTAGACTGTATTTTAGCTGAACCAGAGGAAGGCTGTCAGAGACGTTAAAAGCGATTTTGCAACGATTTTGTTCCTAAAAACGTAACAAAAATGATATTAATGTTACCATTTGCCATGTAGTTTAACGATCTTTTTAAATGTGTTTGCCTTGCTGTATGTAAAGGCGAATTCTAAGGAAATCTGTGAAGAAATATCGTTTCCCGCTTTTTTCAGAAAAATGCTGATGTCAGCATTTTTGTTGAGATTCAAGGCCAATTATCTCGAAAAAATGCGTGGCTACCCCTATTTTTCTTTGTGGAGTCCAATAGCCCTTGCAAATATCTACTTTTTCCGCGTGGTCCTAACTTGGCGCAAAAACCTTTGTATTTAGTAGGCACCGTCCTTAAATAGGGTTACTTCATTATTATGTAGATGGTCTTGACTGTTGGTCTTTTCTTGCAGAATGATGACTCAAAAAGAAAATGCAAAGCTTTCTCAGCCAACAGAAGGAAGTACTTATGATTAGAACATCTAAATTAACTTTTTACTAGTTTTGGCATTTCTCAGTTTAGTGGCAGAGGCCATGATCTCCATGTCTTTTTAAAAGTAATTCAACCCTCTGCATGTTTCAAGGGAACTTGTACCACTCTTAGGAACCTCAAAGCACTTGAATCTTGTTTTTGGTTTATTGCCTGATGTTTTAAGTCAATTCTTGATTCCTTTCTGAAGTTTGTTACGAATAACAGTAGATTGACAATGCCATGGAGTTGATAAGCAGTCATGCGCAACCCTTGTCACTGAAGTGTCCTGACGCACTTGCCTTTCGTGCGAACTTTTAGTCACAAACTAGCTCATAATAGTTTTTGTTGTAAACTGCGGATATATCCTCAGCTGTACAAGTTTAGCTAGGATATTTTTGTCAATTTTCAGAACAAATTTAAAAACTTGTATACTTCTGTTACAATTGTACTTGTGGGTTACAAGTGGGTTACAAGATAATATGTGATTGCTTTTTCTTTCTTTTTTTGAATTAAGTATTATTAGTAACAGTAAGAAGAAAGTTAATTGTTTTACATTCGTGTGATTAAATGACTAGATGTGTTTTCCTTTAGCCATGAAAACTAGTTAACACTTGCAGAATTGATTCTCCGAATGTCTTTTTTTTGTGAATCTTCCAGGTTTTGACATGAGGTTTAAGTTATTTCTTTAAAGAAGGGTAAGAAGGTCATATTATCAAATAATACAAAAGGACAGTGTCGCTCATTTGTCTGAGAGCATAATATGCAGTTTAAGGGTGTGCAATGCTAATAAATCACCATTCAGCATATTGCAGTATCAAGTAGATGGTGATTTACATTTGTATCTGCTTGAGAAGTCTTCGCCAACCAGTGAACAACCAGGACCAGTAAACCTTCCTTCACATGTACAGTTGGACAACAAACAATCGAGTGACTTGCCAAAGCCTCTCTTGTAACCTGAATAAAGATGGTGACTGCTACATTTTCCCTTAATTTGTAACGCAGAAGCACCTTGCCAGTGCTCATAAATGCGTGCAGAAAAGTTCTAAAACTTTTAAGGCTAGGACACACAATGTTTTTTCAATGCTTTCTTTGTACCTAATGGCCTTTGTTAGGTTTGCAAGTTACTGTGGTAGAATGTACAGCTGCCATCTTTTTTGCTATGGAGGATTGCGGTAAATGAACAGAAGTACACATGAAAATGACAATTTTTGGTAATTTTGCAGATAGCTGTTTCACAAACATTATGAAGTATGTCATTTTATTATGTAATGGCCCATTCACAGTTAATTTTTCATGATTGTATGCGTTAAAATATAGGCTACCCAAAGTGGTATGTGAGACAGTTTTGGTCAATTGTGTAATTTTGACTTTTTTGCAGTTTTAATTTTTAGTACAATACAGTTAAGAAAAATTAACTGTGAAAAGGGCTAATGATTGTAGTGACCTGACGCTAAGGCTGGTTTTCAGCAAGTTGCAATAGGTGTTGGTTGAAGCAGTAGCATAGACACGGAAGTCTTTACAGTGGACCGTAAACATGAAATGAAGGTAGAATGCATTAATTTACGAGGAATCACGGAGACAAATGCGTAAGCAAAAGCAGCAGGAAATAAAACATGCGGAAGTTGACATGCCTGTTTCTGCTTGCATGTTTATGCCTCCTGTTGACCTTGTTCAACAATTCAGAGTTTTAACATGATCCAGAGGTTTTCTGTCTAAATTGTAGATTTTTTAAGATTCCTTTGCCGCGTAAATCTCATAAGAGACTTGATACAAAGAAAAGTTATCAAATGTGTCAAAGCTTGGCAGAAAGCCTCGGCACCATGTTTAGCGGAAACTTCGGCTAATCTATATTTCTATTTCTATAATAAGCAATTTGCATGCTTTTGCTTCATCTTACGCTCGAGTTGTGCACTTGTGAAATCCAGCCTGCCAGTGTTGTTTTTTTGTCTTTTAAATGTAGCTCCTGCAACCCCTCGTTTCAATCTTCAATCCTTATCATGAACTAACAGAAAAATATCGAGACATTTCTAGGAATTGTTTCTATGATTAGATTTCACCTTTTAATAGTTTTATAGCAAATTTAAAATGACACTTGATGAATTCAAAACCTTTGTCACTCCTTGAAAAATATCCTGACCGACGTCAAAACTCTCCAAAGCTGAACTGTTAACAACAGTGTGAGGTAAAGGCTAAGGAGAATTTTGATATTGACCATGAGTCAGATGCTGTGCCGGTAATATACCAGCTGTCC
>JAHPZR010047643.1:0-40292 GCA_019787425.1 Platygyra sinensis
TGAGCAGGTTTTTAGACAGATTTGCGCTCTGAACGGGCTTAGTTACGAAATTCGAGGGTAAAATTTAAGACGAAATCCGATAGAAGATGGAGCAATTTCAGGTTTTAGTGGACAAAAATCTGTACCAGAGTAATTTTAAATATTTTACAGTCATTTTTACATTTTTTTAAAGCTAAATACATAAATAATTGCCTGAAATAACTCCGAAAAATAATTTCCCACGGGAACGAGAGAAAATAAATTTCAAAGTTCAGTGATTTTGTGGAAACACAGGCAAAATTCCATCATCAGTTTCATTTCACCAAAACTTTTAAGCGTTTCATACGAAGTTCAACATTCGTATTCGACGTTTGGTGTTGCTAGAAATGAATTGTTTTGAGAAGATATTTAAAAGAGCCCTACAGAAGTTTGCAATACAATGTAAATAATCTTGGTACAAGATTTTTGTCCACTTGTTACTCCAACGTCTGGCGGATTCCGTCTTAAATCCATCTTTTGCTAGGCGTCGTCCCTGGCGTCGCCGTCGTCAGTGCTTAAGTTCCCTTATATCAAACACAGGAGACAATGCTTCATCTGATACCCAAACACCGAGAAGAGAGTTGAAAATACGACACGCAGCGGAGTATTTTTGACGAAATTCTAGGTGTTTGGATAGCCGATGAAACATTGGCCCGATTTATACTGTAGACGGATCATCCGTCACGAATGAGGAAGGATCATACGTCTAGTATAAATACTGGAAGGACTATGAGACGAACTATCGCTGTGTCGTGTGACTCGTCCTGTGTTAATACTGGACGAGTCTTATTCCGCTAGCTTCTTGTAGCGAGGTGTAGTTTTCGTGGATAGTTCGTCTTCCTCCCGCATTTATACACAGTGACGGATCATCCGTCTTGACGAGTTATCCACGATGACTCGTCTGACAAGACGGACTATCGCGATAGCTCGTCTGGATGGATGATCCGTCTGCTTGCCCGTATTCATACACAGACGGATCATCAGACGAACTACCGTTCTTTGCCCAAGCTCGTCCTAGACGGATGATCCGTCTCTAGTATAAATCGGCCCAATCAATTGTCTCGAGTGCGTTGATAGAACTGCTCAAACAAACAAAAAACTAAAAAGTACAAGGAGAAGTGAAATCTTTAAAATCTTTGCTTATATCAGACCGGTTATTCAAACCTCCTTCACGGTTGTGATTTTCCAAGAGACCATAATTTTCTTTGTCTTAATTTGATGAATTTTTAGTGAGTTTGAGAAGTGATTTTCTTAAACTCCTTATTTCTATGTCATAACGGGGACAGTTTGCAAGAGCAGTGCACGCCATGCGATGTTGAAAATAGAGCTCGTTTTGTCTCTAGCTGCTTGTTCATGATGCATGAATACAAACTGAATGAATTTCCTGAAACATGTTGCACGCAAAAAAACCTCTGTCCCCCCAACAGATTTTTTTCAGCAAGAAGGGCTGACACCAGCGGAAAGCTGTCGCTGCAAAATTCCCCTCTTCTTAACTTGTCCCCGCAAACATGTCTTCTATTGTAGAAAGAAAGACATATTACAAAAAGATTAGAATATTGTATTATACTGTAAATGGAAAATGCTGTAGATAGTTTTAATAAAAACAAAGTAAAACTTTTAATTTTAGGCCCAGCTAGTTTCTTGCTGTGTACTGTGATAATTAAACCTTGAAGTTATATTTGACATCAACAGATCAACTCGGAAAAAAAATCGAAGCTCCGCAGGGGCTCAGACAGGATTTTTCAAATTAGGGGAGGTCACGCTGTGTCAAAGTGAAGGTAGTCACCACCTGTTTTAGGCTGTTTACTTAAAAAGGCTTACAAAAAGGGAGGGGGGGGGTCGGGGGTCACAGGTACCCCCGGACCTCCCCCGCCTAGCTACGCCTTTGTTCCAGCGTGAAGCACCTGTAAACTATGCTTATAAAGGCGTAAGCGATTGATTGGTTGATTCTGAAACACTCGAAGAACATCAAAGAATAAGGAAGCGTGGTCTAAAATGCAAAATGTACGAGAAGAAGAAGTCTGTATCAACATTGTATAAATTGCAAAATATTTTTTTTTCTTCCTTTAGCCATCATCAAAATAAAAACTTGGGGCGGGATTGGAGCGTGAGAGAATTTTGCGATGGCAATTATTTTTATTCTTATGCAGTGCTTATTCGAGGGCGGCGTTTATTTAAAATCCAACTTATTTCTTGCAAACAACAGTATGGTAAGAGAATTGAAAGAGCATTGAAGTATACTGATTTCGAACTGAGAAACATTGTTACCAATGAAAGCAAATTTCCCAAGCTTGTTCTAGTTGAACTACCGTCCCTTGTTCTCGTGTTTTGAGCTTCGAATGCACATTGTTACAATCAAGGAAAATATTTTTTAACGCTTGCTTAAACTTGATAATTGCTGCATTAGCTTTTTGACTTGACCTGACTTAATTCAAGGGCGAGGTTTGTTAATATTTCTGCTCTAAAACTAAGTGCGGCATTTATTCGAGGGTGATGTTTATATATTCAAGTAAAAACGGGTAGGAGCCCACTACTGTCCCGGGAGAAAAATCTTTAACTTGTAAAAAATTTTTGATGCTCCACTGAGAGCCACAGAAGGCTCCTTCTAAAGTAAGAAACTGGCGGCTCCAACATTGATATGGGGCACGGCAGCACTGGAACATACACAATCGTTAGCACTGAGCGCGAGGGAACGGGAGTCTCGCGCGACGTTACGCTCTCTCGCGCGCGAGTCGCGTTTCCCTTTCACCCCATCAAGTTCCGCGAATTACGTGAACACGTGTAAGAAATAAAATATGTCCCTAAAAAATCAAACTGGCAGTGTAAATCAGGTAGGGAAAAAGAAAAAGAAACTGCGACAGGCCAAAAAATTTTCACTGTCGTAGTCGGCAGGATTCGAACCTGCGCGGGGAGACCCCAATGGATTTCTAGTCCATCGCCTTAACCACTCGGCCACGACTACTCCTGCGTCCAAACATGAGTCAAAATATCTTTATATTATGTTGCAACAAAAATGCTGCTTAATACGTCATGTACACTTATCTAAAAAAAGTCACAGCAGCAAGGTTTTACCCTTGGCGGTAAAATATGCCACATTTATTGATAAATCTAGTGTAGTCATTTATGATTACTTTTTTATTTTTACAGGGCTAAACAATAAATGGAAACGAGAAACTGCAAGAGGCCACATTAGGCGCACAATAACTTATTTTATTAGGCTTTACAAGAGATCTAATCAGAATAAACAGCTTAAACACGATGATGCAAAGGACCAAAGGAATTGTTACATTTCTAATCAGAATACCACTTTTTGGTGAAGTGAGTCCCATTATCATTATCATCGAATTTATAACAAAATTCTTGATTCGTGATTGGTTCTCTGTGCACCTATTTATAATGGCAATTGGACTGAGTGGAGTCCAATTTGGTCCGTAATCATACGAGAGATGACGGCAAAGCAAGAGTCTGATTTTTTAATCACAGGTATGATTATAGACTAAATTGGATGACAAAATGTCCTGTTACAAATAAATCATAACAATTACAATTTCTCAGAGACTAAACCTACACAATTTTAAAGTCAGTCTGTTGAATTGGTTACTAAAGTGATTGTAATCAATGTTGTGATTGGTGGATTTAGTGGAGAGGACTTAAAATGATTGTCTCATGTGTAATGTGTAATGTGTAATGTGGCGAGTTAGAGGACAAATGTACATGTAACTCATGTAACTCATGTAACTGTCCAATTACAGGTGTCTGATCACAGCCAACTGTCTGATTACTGTCCATTTACAACTTTGCAGATTAATAAGAGCAAAGTACAGCAGTAATTTATGCACCAAACACATTTGATAAAATTGTAATTGCTATGATAAGTCATGTAATTGGCACGTGATCATCTGGGTATCCAATTACAGACATCCAATTTGAGCTTTTTGTAATTGGATACCTGTAACTAGATAGCCACATGATTTGTATGCCAATTATGTGCACTTTTTTTAAATTCTAAAATTTGTTATAGATCTTCTAAATTGGTAACTGGACCTTGTGTCATATAATTCAGGGAGCAATCATGCTCATAATTTCAAATCGGCCTCGCACTTCGCACTCATCCAACTTTGAAATTCATTATTAAGCTGCGAGGAAAGCAGGTGCACTTAGCACATCAATATCTTGATGTAAAAAGCCCAAATTTTTAAGGAAATGTAAAAGTCTTTTAGGAGTCAAAGTTTGAGCAAGATTTCTAGTGAGTGTTTTGACAGTGTTTATAGGATGTGAATTTCAGAGGCTTGAGGAAAAGAATGTTTTTTACTCAGTTGTTGGTATTGATAAAGAAACTTGTCTTTTAATAGCTAAATCACATGTTAAATTAAACAGATGTGCATAAAGTAAACAGAAAAACTATTTTTTTTAGCTCGGAATTAAAATTAAGAAAATTATACAAAACTACTTGAAAATTTATTTTAGGCTTTCTCCTAAGTGAGTTGATGCCACCAAATATAATGCCTTTTCTTCTTCACTTACCATTTGTCCAGTACTGGCCATAAAATCCTTCCAAAGAGAAGTGTGGAATCACATCAAACTGTACTAACTTGGAATTTCATCGCTAGAACTAAACATGGCTCCTACTTACTACACATATTTTGATTTCTTTTTTTTGAAAATAATTTTGAAGCATATTAGAGACCACCTCCCACCCAAGTTAGAGCTTCATCCACTCCACCCATCTCCTCGTCTCTGGAATCAAACCTTTGATCAGTGTTACGGGCTATAAGGTGAATACCAAAAACAAAATGAAAACACCAATTCAGGTGGCAATGAAATGGCCTTGCTCTCCTCTCAAAGGAGAAAGAAAGTAAACTAGGTCGTGATCTTGAAACAGTTGGACCAAACTAATTTAAACTTGGTTATTTTGAATTCCCCATTATTTTGAACTAAAAACCATTTAACAACCACCATTTATTTGCTTTTTACATAAAATATTACAAGCAAAAAATAAGTTTAACTTTATTAAGCAAAGAAACTACTCAGAATAGTACAAACTAAAGGAGCTGAGTAGTTACAAAGATTATTATGCTTTAGATCGGTTGTAGAAAATATAAAGAAAAGAGGAGGGAACTCATTTCCATTGAGTTCAAAATAGTGGGATTAAACTTTCTTTGATGTATTATTGACAACTGCACATCAGAAAAATAATCTGTGGCTCAACCCTCGCCGATAGTGTAGTAATTGAGTTGTTCCCTTTAGGCCCTGTAGAAAATGCTGCATTACAAAGCAACTCAGATGAGATATGGTTGAACACCACACAGTTTTAAGTTTCTAGTGTTCTTCGTTTCAAATCGCAATTAAATGCAAACACAGAGCTTAAAATGCATCCAAAGAATTGAGGAAGAAATGTACACTAAAAGAAATACAATTGAAGACTAGCTGCCTTTTCTTGTGTTGGTTATAGCACTAAATCTTTAGAGATCCTAATTCTGTCACAACAATCTAATAACCCATTGAGTCCTGCGCCGGTCAAAACCAGCTGTGACAAGCATTGGCCCTTGTTCCACATCTGACATCATCACCTTTGACCAATTTTGGCATCATCTGTACTCAATTCAAGTTCTGCAGGAGGAAAAGATCTTTTCAAAAATTCCCAGATCAGAGTGATCAGCTAAATGGAGCCCAAGATAGATCATATGCAAGAAAATGCTCAGAAATTTGAGTGAAAAACTTGCACAAAAATTTGCAGCAAAGTTTCCTGCGACTTGAAGGAAAAAAAGAAAGGCAAAAAAGAATTTAAAATTTTGATTTCTGCCCATGCCCGAGCAAAAATGCCATAAAATGAGATGCTCGTGGAAAGAAAGGCATGCTGTCATGATGCAAATGCTTTTTTTCAGATCAGAGCTAATTTGGCCTATTTCCAGGCTGAAAATCTCCAAATGGAGTCAGTGGATTAACAGAGCCAAATTTACACCACATTGAAAAAACCCATCCGATGCCCGAGGGAAAGTCATTTACTAGTGCACAATACTAGACCAATTTCTATATAAATTTAAGAAAAAACAAAGGCAAAAATTATTCAAACCAAGTTTTAAACTTACACGGAAAAGTTGCTAATGGTTTGTACTCTGTGCTTGAAAAATATCACAGTTTAGTTGATAAATGTAGGCAGTTGAAGTGACCCAGTCAAAAGCAAAAAAAATATTCACAGCTAGGCATTTTCACTCTATGAAGAGTATTTATTTTTAGAGCCTTAATTATGTATAATCACACCATGATACCTAAAAAGTGACATACAAATTTAATGCTCAAAACTCTACAAAAAATTGATTGGATATATTACTTTTTACTAGCATGAACCATAAGAAAAAGCAAGCTACTAACAATAATTATTGTATTTACATCCTAATTTAGTGCAACGTGAAAAATATGTCTTCATATTATGGCTTGTCACTTTGCTGGAGCAAATTACAAACTTCCAAATGATATTACCTACCCTTTAACCACAAATACTCTAGTCGCTTCGAAAAAGAATACGTATTTTGGAAATTACACATGGAGTAAATCAAGGAAACGAATACCAAAGATACATTCTGTTTGCTAAGAATTGAGTATTGTTCACCCGTCAGTCACGCGCATGAGCAAATGTATTGTTGTTCTCCTCAAAAACTGCAACATTTTTCTCACGAGCGATTCCAAAAAATATTTAGCCTATAAAATTTAACTCTTTTCAAGCTTAGAGAAATTTGCATGCGCTAGAAACTCCAGCACTGTCTTGAATAAATTAAATGAAAACAAAACGAATCCAAGAAAACGAATTAAAATGACTGTTTTTGTCGGTCGCCCGAGAGCTTAGTAATCACGCGGTGTCATTGCGTTCTTTCGACGCGAAAGATTGCATGAATCAGCGATTCCTTCGCTTGAAGCTCCGTACTCGGCAATTTCTGCCACCAAAGCGTTTACAGTTTGAGTTAATATTCGTATAGACCATCGTAGACATTGCCTTTGGTTTTAGAATGGTGACAAGCGGCGTGAGGGTGGTCGGGTTTTTTTGTTGCAGTGAAGGGTACTCCACCCGTTGTTGTGGTGGTCGCCGCCGTCGCCTGCGCAGCTTTCTGTTTCAACATTGTCCAGTCGAAAATGTAATCGTACTGGTAGTTCAAAGTGCGAAATAAAATCCTGAACAACTGCCGGAGGTACATGTAGTCGGGGTTTTCTTCAAAGCGAAGTCCGCGGCAGTAGTTGAGGTACATCGCGAATTCGGCTGGGAAACCTTTGCAAAGGACTTCCACCGGGGTAGACATCTTTTTCTCGCTAATTTTTTCATATTTCTGCTTCTTCGTCGCCGCCTTTAAGCCCTGCCATGGCAGACTGCTTCGATTGAAGTACATAAGGACATACCCAAGCGACTCCATGTCGTCTCTCCTTGATTGTTCAATGCCAAGGTGGGCATTGATACTTGCATAGCGAGCCGTGCCCGTCAGGTTTTTGTCTTCGCGATACGGTATGTGGAGTTTCGATCTTGTATCGCGATACTTCTAGCTAAACCAAAATCAATCAAGTACAACTTGTTGCAGTGTCTGCCAACACCATCAAGAAATTGTCAGGCTTGATATCTCGATGAATAAAGTTCTTGTTGTGCACGTATTCGACCCGATTATCATTTGGTCCGCAAGCATAGAACTGTTTTCATTGTGAAGCGACGCGAACAGAAGTTGAATAGATCCTCCAAACTCGGCCCAAGTAGATCCATAACCAAGACATTGTAGTCTTTTTCTTGGCCATACCATCGAACGATAGGGATTCCCACGCCACCTGAAGGATTTTGTAGAGCTTTGACTCGTAAAGAAGCTGTGGGTGGACGGGCTTTTTGGGACTCGAGCTTCACCGCCACTTCCTCCGAGTTATTCGAGGTTACTGCTAAGTAAATGTCGCCAAAGAACCGCTTCCAATCTTGCGAATAAGGCGGTATTTGCCTCCAACTATGAACTCAGACCTTGCACTACTACTGCTGCCGCTAGCCCATGACGTAGAAATCTATTCTATGAGAAGATGAAGGGAGTAAATCTTGTGCAATTAGCCACACATCCACCCAACACACTCCATTCTCGAAACACCACAACAACCTCAAAACAGTGAATGTGACGTGGGTAGCCAAGGGATAGCGCAAGGCATGCAGGTAGAGGTGTTCTTACTTCCGGTTTTTCCGGATTTTACGAGCGCCCAACACATCAACAACAGGCAAAAGTTACTAATAATAACTTTTTTCAGAAATTGTAGTTAAGTACAATTGTCATTTCAATGACCAGAATAGGAAAATTATTTCATAAAAAATTCTCTATACAGAGATCCAGTTCTAGAACAATATTTGATCTATTGGTAAAATCGTGTTTAACGTAGGCGCTAATCTTGAATCCTGAGTAGCGCGTGGTTTTCGCATGTGCAGTTTCCAAAAAGCAACGGAAGTGCGCTGATCTAATAAACCTCGCAAGAGAGTTACTTGTTCAACGTGATCGGTTATCATTTCCAGCAGTCCTTTCTCAAGAAGCTCAGTCGTCTAACGAGCAGTATGGTTCATAATTCACGACTGATTGCCATTATTTCACGCACCGGAAAAGCGCTTGCGTGGGGGTTTGACGCAAATTACGATCATCATGGCCACTGTCGGAACGTGCAAATTACATTTTCTAGCAATATTGTACTGCTACTCTCGAGAGAACTTTGAACTCTTAATTTCCCATCAGTCTTACGTAATTTATTGATAATTCCTGTGAAACGTTTAACATTGAAATTGACGGCGGGCATTTCAAAGGAGCGCCCTGAAACAATGTGAAAAGACACAACAAATTTACAGATGCAGTGCGTGGGAGCCAGCGACAGTTTAGCAGATTAAAGAAACAGTTATTATTAATCACTAGATAAATTCTCACTTTAAACTTAAACATTGACCTGATTTTTCTACATAAAAATTTTCTTTACGATTCTAACCTAGATGAGATTTTTTTACAATTCCTGAAGTAGAGGAGATTTTTACTGTGTACTTGCCAAATTCATCTTTGTTAAATCTTATACCACAAGACTTTCTGTCTTGGTTAATTACAAATTTGACTGTAACTTAGTTCTAGCTCGACTCAGATCAAATCCTAAATTTATGGTGACAGATATTAATTCAGTTTACTGTTGTCTATCTGAGTACACAAACCATTGTCGATGTCGGGGATGAAATTTTATCAAAGGGATCAAGGAAATGTAAAATAGACCGAATAACTCGCTTTGTCTTATCCAGTCTGGAAGGACAACAAGCTATCACGACAGATATTGTCCGGTTTCTTGATTTTTAGCGGTAGATTATTAAAAAGCCTTTGATCTGAGTGCCAATTAAGTATCTTGATGTTTTCAAGAACTTTTTGTTTCCGCTTGCTTCTGTCTCCTCAGCAGCCTGCAGAACAGCTGAACAGGCATGGCTTTTTTGCGTATTTTATGCGCGCCACTCGCGCTTCGCGCTCGCCTCTGTTCGCATAAAAATACGCAAAAAATCACGCCTGTTCTGCAGGCTACTCCTCCAGTGACTGTTGGACAGGTCTTTTTAACGTGTTCAAGAACCAAGACAACAAATAGCACATGTTTGACAAAGTAAAATCTCAATGTGTGTATATATGTAATATCTACAAAAAATGCGCTACATGGGTAGACTAAAGTTAATGGTAATAACACAAAGGTATATGCTATTTAATATTAGATTATATTAAACAAAATTCTTTTATCTGAGATGAAATTGCATAGCTATAAACTCAGAGCTTAGCTAAAGATTCCATCTCAAAACAGTGGTCTGTACAAGTATAATACTACATAGTAAGGTATTACTAGATAATGATATGTGATTTAAAGGCACAGATCTATGATATTTTCATTGAAATACTACTTGGATAAAACATAAGTTATAGAAATAAAACGTTAATATTATGATTACATTTGAAAATGATCCTGATTGAACGGCTGATAAAATTACTATTTCACGTGACTTATAGGTGGATGTAAACAAAATATCTAAACTTTCGTGAGTCCCAGATTGTGTGCTCAATTTTCCCCTCAACAGAAATTCAGCATGCCAAACAAAAAATTGCAGCTATTGTTTTATGCCGTTACAGAAATTTAAAGCTAGCCTGTGCTGAAGACAGTCTATAAGCTGCTGGAAGGAAAGTGTCATATTAGCAGACGTTTCAAGAGGAAAACTTCAATGGTTCAAGAGACTGAATTCCTTACTAAAAGTATTTATGTGTATTAAGACTGATAAAGCATTTCCTCTGTGATATATATAATGTTGTCATTTTTATGTCAAAGAGACAACAATCAAAATCAGTGGTTATCTCTTCTCTAGACTAATCCATCAAAACCACAAATAACATCGTAAACATGTCACACACACACCTGACTTTTGTAAACATATTACATTCACCTCAATTGCTATTAACCTTTCTGCCCAAGACCCACTTGCAGATTTTACCCTGTCTAATGCCAGACGATTTTACTCGTCAAAGGGAGACCCCTTGGGCAGTGAAGGGTTAAAAACCATCTCCCTAACTCTTTCTGCCCAAGACCGCTTGTAGTTTTACTGTGTCTAATGCCAGAGTGATTTTACTTGTCAAAGGGAGACCCTTTGGGCAGTGAAGGTTTTAGAATGAATCCGATAGGGGATTGAGTTATTTAGTTTTTCTGTGGACAAAACCTTAGCACCAGAATAATTTTGGTATATGAGAAACCTCTGCATTTTCTAAAGCTAAAGAGATAAATATAACCTGAAATACACCAAAACACAATCTTATTTTCCAAGGAATCTCAAGAAAAAATCTTTTTAAAATCAGAGTAATATCACCACAGGTGAAATTCCCTCTTGTTTTTACAACTAATTTTCAATGTTTAATATCAATGTCAGAGTACAGTAAGTGATTAAATGGAACTGTGCCAATCCAGGGTGTCACTGTTTGTTTATACATCTCTCAACGTTTGCAATCTGCATTTAACCTGCTAATGCATGGTCATTCTGTCATTTTCATATGATCAGCTTTCAATCAAATTTTGATTGGTTCTTCATGATTGATTTTTTTGCCAAGCTAGGCGAATATTCGTATTTACAAAGTTAACATGTTGGCTTAAGAAGCTTATCAAGTCCGAGCAAAGTAGTCCATCATGTTGATGACAAGAAGCACCAACAACCAAATGAATGTAAGCTTGGTGCAATGACGCAGAACCAAGATCTTGTCTATCATATTCAAAACAGTCCGCTCAGCTACTCGGAAAAACTGGGCCTCACAAAAATCACTGCCGCTGGAATACCTCGACCCTATGGACTTCCCATCATATTCTGCGTCCTTGCAGGCGTGAAGATGTCATCGCAGAAACTTTTACAAATGTGTAGTTTGCCATCTTTAAACCATTTGTGACTGATCTGGACTGCAGAAGTAGCACATCATGTAATTCATATGGTTGAGGCAATCTTCACTTGAGGTAGCAATGTGAGGCATTCCTAAAAATGTTGATGTCACTTCTGTTCTTGTACAAACAGGAACGTTCCCTGTACCACGTACAGTTTGAGAGGCTGTAGGATTCTTTGGATTTCCTTTCATTACCTGGGAATGGAAATTAAGCTGGAATGTCATTGTCTGTATTAATGCATTGTCAATAATGAGAAGGTCAATTTACAATAAAGTGTTGGGTCTTTATGCAAGTATTGAAAAATATGAACACTACCATAAAATTCCAAAAGTACGCCCCCCCCCCACCCCCCAAACTTGACCTATTTTACACATGTAGTCCCTCGGCAAATATTTCCTTGTCCCAACCTTCCGCAGTTACCAAATCCAAGATGGTCGCCAATTATAAAAATATGCACTTGAGAGCTCAAAACATGACTGTACTGCTGCCCAAACCACTGCCCAAATAAAGAACACTGACCATTTAACACAGGCGCCTACCAATGGGTCAGCCTTACATGATGTCACTCACCAGGGAAGAAACAATGATATGCAAGTTTGTAACATTTTTGTTTCTCAAAGCTTACTTTAGAAATTGTCAATTTTTTGCTAAATCTGTACAGTTGTAACCTCTAGCCTCTTATTGTTCAATATATGCCTGATCTGATTCTTCGCTGTGTTTGGTGTGGAGATTAAGAGGAGACATCTCCTGGCTTGTAATTTTTTCTCTGGTTGTCATGTGACAAACAGTAAATTGGAAATATTGCAGCTGAAACTCAACTTCCTTCAAATTCTGGAAGAATTCTATTTGAACCATTAGTGATCAATGATGGATCATAAAGCCTATGGAGATCATATGTGGCACAGTATAGAGAGCAAAACACGTAAATCAAATCACCAGTAACATTGTGTTTAAAAAAGATGAAGAGTAATATATTGACAAACAGAAGTCACAAATCATCCCTAACCCATTGGCTCCT
Organism: Platygyra sinensis; assembly: GCA_019787425.1. NCBI lineage: Eukaryota > Metazoa > Cnidaria > Anthozoa > Scleractinia > Merulinidae > Platygyra > Platygyra sinensis. The sequence goes on from JAHPZR010047643.1 coordinate 12,458, forward strand.
GTGCTACCTATAACCACCATGACGAGCCTTGACCTTGTTTTTGACTTCTAACGTCATCACTTTTGACCAAAATTGGCCTCATCTAGATCAAACTTCTGTAGGAAGAAAAGATCTTTCCAATGATGCCTAGATCAGAGTGATTGGCCTAATGGAGCCTGAGATATCCACAAAAATGCCTAAAAAAGATGAGTGAAAAACTCAGAGCAAAATTTCCTGCCACTAAACCTAGCTGTCGTGTTGTAAATGCATTTTTGACCAGATGAAGCTAATTTGGCCGAGATTCAGCTTCAAAACCACCAACATGTCCAAAAAACGCATTTTTGGCAAAAAAGTTCCAGGATTCATTAAGTTAATGTTATTGCTTCTATGATTATGCACCAGTCAAAGTAAATCCCCACCCACCCCCACCTGGGAAAGGCAGGGACATTGGGCAGAAGAACTCGAAAAAAGGAACCAATGTCCCAAACCCCAGGGCAACATTTTTATTCCAATGGCCTCACTTTCCCCCACCTACCAGTGAAGGTATATGCTGAGGTTCCAATTTTCATTTGGTTCAAAATGTTTCAAACCAGTTTGGTTTTCAATTTTTTAATGTGTATTAAGCTTTCACAAGTTAAAATGGAGGGATGGCAAGCAAGAACTTAGGATAAAATAGATTACAAAGCAAACAAGTTAGTTACTCACGTTTCTCTCCGCCATTTTGGTTGCCGTCTGGGCTGGTCCCAGTCTCTTTGCAACATGCTTAGTTCTAGACTCCAAGCCTCCAACAGAGATTCCCTGATTCAGATACTGAAGGCACAATTCTCGTCCAAGACCCCGTATACCGGGACAGTTTTTTTTGAGAGTCAATGATCGGTTTATGCCCCGCTAATATCCCCGCCTTTCCCGGCTTGCGCGGGGGGGGGGGATTTACTTTGACTGGTGCATTACCGGTACCTCATAGAGAATTAGAATAACAGATGTACTGGTAGATGGGAAGATTTCAAAATCACATGAATTCTATTTCTTCATGGTCATGCAAAACCTTCAGATCAAGAGTCACGAAGAATAACTTCCTAAATTCACGTTTCACGGAAATAAAATCAGCTGATCACGCATCACAAGAATACTCCTGTATGACCCTCTATCAGTGGAAGCGATAAAATAAAAATAAAGAAAAAAAAAAGTGTAACAACAAACATGGCATAGGACGACAGAAAAGTCATAATACAAAAAAAATCTGTACATGTGGTAAAATGGAACAATTGTTTTGAAAACTAAAATAAACAGGAGGATCCGCCGTTAAGTACGTCACTTCCTAGCACGCGACCTAACATTCCGGAAGGACTTTTCTAGCAACGAACTGCGCGCGCTAAATTATAGTGAAGAACTATAACCTCGAATAAAAAATTTGGTTCTTGCTTTTGTCACAAACTGCCATTCTTAGGATACACAAAACTGTCCAATTTCTCGACTTTTCATAAACACTGAAAAAAAGTATTTGGGATAAATCCTTAGCTAAAATATTCATTTTCGCTGTTAGATTTTATGGCAACACGTCTTCGACGATGAAGTACGTAGACTTACTTGAGCTGAATAACAATCATAACAAAAAGATAAAATATTCATACCATAATAAGAGCATATCTGCCGCTGCGAAACGCCTCTTTCAAGGAATAAACCCGCAAAAATGGCAGTGATTACCAAAAGCAGCTGCAGAGATTTCGCCATGTTTGTGCATTCGAGAACTCCTCAACGCTTCGGATAATGATCGGAAATCTTCGTGTAAATCCGAATGTTGTGCATAGCCAATGACAGCTCATTTCAAGAGTAGTCGAGAGGAGTGACAAAATGGCGGTTCTGAGGAAAAGAGCAAAATCAAACTGGAAAGATTTTGATTCGCATTTCTTTATAGAATGGATGAAAAGGTTGTTGTTTGACCCGTCGAAGACCTGGTTAGTGGGTCTTGCTCTCTTAGTAGCGGAGATTGTGGTTAATATGCTTGTCATTTGGAAAATCAAGTGTGAGTATTTGGTTTTCCCCGGTCGTTGTGATCTCTTGAGCCATGTTCATTTTGTTTTCAATAGGTGATAGTTAAGGTAAAAAAATAATAAGATAACCGAAAGTTTTGTTAATCACTTATTAATTCGCGACCAAGCTAATGAATTATACAATTGATATTTTTTTAATCTATTAAAATACAAGCTTAGCATTTGATTGGTGTAATTGCTAAATATGTTCCAAGAATAATAAGAAGTTAAGTTTTCGAGGCCTATAATTTCAAAAAACTGTATTCCTTTTGTGCTCTCTTAGCATTTGATTGGTGTAATTGCTAAATATGTTCCAAGAATAATAAGAAGTTAAGTTTTCGAGGCCTATAATTTCAAAAAACTGTATTCCTTTTGTGCTCTCTTCATGCACTCATTCAAGTGAAAAAGTGGGCACTCATTGGCAAAATGGTGGCTCTTCCTTGGAATATGAGGCGGGGTGACTTCATGTTTAGTGGGCTAGACTTCTGAGCGAACGCTCCAGGTTCGAGCCCTGACCAGGGACATTGTGTTGTGTTCTTGGGCAAGACACTTTACTCTCACAGTGCTTCTCTCCACCCAGGTGTATAAATGGGTATGGGCGAATTTAATGCTGGGGGGTAACCCAGCGATTGACTAGCATCCCACTTAGTGGGGAATAGAAATACTCCTGGCCCCGGTTGTTCAAAAGCCAGATAATGCTATCCTGCGGATAAATCACTAACCAGCGGATAAGTGTTGAAAAAACAAACCACGCTATCCATTGGATGGTGATTTATCCGGTGGATAGTTTTATTCACTTTTCGAACAACCGGGGCCTGGTCGCTTCATACTACAGAAACCAGGATAAGCTCCGGCCTGATGGGCCACTTGGTTCCTATGCAGAATTAACCTACCTTTACTTCATTGGAATAACATCCCATCCATTGACATAGAACTTGTGGGGAAGGGGGGTGAGGTGAGATATAGTAGTGATCAACACACATTAGTGAGGCTAAAATTATGTTTGGCCCAAAAGACAGGGTCTAGACCTGGTTACGTAGCACCAGAGCCAAAAGAGGTCAAACAGCCTTGGATGTAACATGCATTATGTTGGCTCTTTTATCTCTCAGCGTTAAATAGCAAGTTCCTTTTCATGTACATGGACCTGTGCATTTTCCAAGGAAACTAAGTAAGACTGAGTTACCACATTTCTGACTTCCAGAAAGGCTTAAGATAGCAACATCTTTCACCTGGGAAAATGCGGCTAAAGTCGAAACCCAATGAATGATAAGTTACAGGTTTCAAAAATGGTTGCAGACCTTGTAACCAACATTACACCTGTCTGTGAATACACCTTTCGCTGCAGGACCATAAGTAAATGGATAAAGAACTGTCCGTCCCTTTATCATGATTTTGTAAAGTTTCGTATATTTATGTTTAGATACTGAGATAGACTGGGAGGCTTACATGGAGGAAGTTGAAGGTGTGATAAATGGAACACATGACTACACAAACCTGAGAGGAGGAACAGGTCCCCTGGTGTAAGGGTGAATTTATATCATTTGCTTTTTATATGCATAATACAATATTTAGCATGTGATGACAGTAATTATTAATTAGAAATTAAATCAAATATTAAATCATAGTAGGATCAATAGCAGAATCATAAATTAAAAGGATGGTGTACTTTCATTGACAAATTATTAGACTTAAACGGTAATTATAACTCAAATTTGTATGGAAACACTGCTCACTATTCTCCATGTTAGGTTCTTCTGAGCAGAAGTAATTTACCCAGCTGTATGAATTGCAGCTTCTTAGTTCTGAAAAAATATTAGAGGTTCACATAAATTGCATATAGTATAGTTTCAGAAAAAATCCCTTCTGTGGGAAAGGTATAGATGTTTTCTGATCCCCAACCTTCTCGAAATTCCAGTAAGGCTTCATAAATTTCTTTAAATGTTTTGGTCTTACAGAAATCCCTGCCCTTCACCCCAGGTAAAATCCAACCCCTTGTGTGAGGGGAGTATGGATATTTTCGAGAACTGTACATTAATCTTTTGCAGAAAATTAAAGAAAACGTCTCTGACACAAACAAGGAGATGCACTTTTGTTTTGCTTGAACCAATTTTTATTTTGAACTATATATTTGCCGAAAAGTACGTATAAACTACCCTACAGATATTTCAGGTATTATAAAAACACAACAGCATACAAAGAAAGTCATTTTCATATCTCCTGGCTTGTGTAGTTGGTAATCTAGCCAGTGGACTCTGTTCTCCAATAGCCCTTTTCACGGTTAGCTTTTCTTATTTGCATTACAATATAATTCAACGTGGATGCGAGGCATTTTCGGGCTAAAACTGCAAAATAGCCAGAAATTCCCTCACATAGATGCTAGATTTCATTGTAATGCAAATGAACAGGGTTAACCGTGAAAAGGGCTATTGGCTCAATATCCAAGAAAGTTTCTTGGTAAAATTCTTGAGGAAATTCACAGATAAAAGACCAAAGTACCACAAGAGATGTAAGTTGTAGCGGCTACTGAGAATGTTGACTTTTGGGCTAGCTAAAGGCGGCTACTGAGAATGTCGACTTTTGGGCTAACTAAAGGCATGTTGGAAAATATGTTTTCTTTGCATCCTGTACAGGTGTTCTAAATTTCTTTTCCATTCTGTATTGTTTTAGATACCCAGCTGGCTTTGTGTACATCTTTGCTGGATTGTATTATGTCACTGGTCATGGAACAGACATCAAAACCGCACAGTATATTTTTGCCGCATTGTACATACTTACTCTGGTGTTTGTATTTATGATTTACCAAAAAACTGCTTCTGTAAGTATCATCTGTCAGATTAACTTTTTTTATTTACTTGATTCTTATTTGTACTATTCAAATCAGCACTTGCAGTGTTTGTCAATGACAAATGTCATGCACTCATTTTGAAAGTTGCACTTTCAGATAGTCATCGAAGGATCTCTCTTCAAACATTTAAAATTGATCAGAAAAAAAACATTGGAAATTAACTGCTACATTTGTGTCTGTAGAGCATCATACATTCTTCATTGTGGACCTCAGTGGATCAGATGTCTGAGATATAGAGAATATTACATGGTGGCGAGAAGATATGAATTTTATGTTCGAGTGGCAAGAACAATATTCAGAGCCACCTTAAATTTTCGAAAATTTAAGGTGGCTCTGAACCCCATGTACAGAATTTTTTAAAACTTTGCCAAAAGTTGCATCTTATCCTGTCTATCAGAATTCTATAATAAGAAAAAATTTCACCGTGCCCTTTTTGAAATATAAATGCTTAAAGGTGAAATTAATGGTGTTTTTAGCGGGTGATTGTGTTGCTATGGTAACCTATTGTGTAATGAAAATAATACCAACGTGTTCTCCAGTGATTGGGCAGTTTTTTGATACCATGATTGTAGAATCAATTGATTGGAAAGTGCTGGAAACCGTTTTGAGCCACCCTAAGTACCTTTTTCTTTGAATCAACCTATTCTATTCGCTCCCCAGGTTCCTCCATATGCTTTCTTCTTTATGTGCTGCACATCTTACAGGATCCATTCAATTTACGTCTTACGTCTCTTCAATGACCCTGTGGCAATGCTCTTCCTCTATGCTGCTGTCAATTGCTTTTTGTATGACAGTGGAATTTAGGTTGCTTTATGTTCAGGTATGTTATCTTTGTTTTTACTTCCCTGTGTTTTGTCCCTCTTGCCTCCCCTCCCAAAAAAACAAACAAACAAAAGACAACAAATGCCATTGGAGACTTCCCTATGGATAACTAGGCTGGATCGATCCTTTTAATAGAAATTAGTCAAAAATGTGATTCTTTTGAGGAAGTAAAGGGGCTCAGTCACGGCATCTTGAGTTATTTTGAACCTCGAAAAAATAACCGTTAAAATGAATGAAAAACCTACACAATGTTCTAAACTATCTTAACAAAAAAAAAAAAAAACAACAAAAAAAAAAAAATAAAAAAAATTAGAGTTTATAAATTAAAAACAAAAAAAAAATAAAAAATAAATCCAATTATTTTTTATTCTTCATTTTTTCCTCTTACTTTTTTTTTTCCTTTATTTACTCTATCTATTTCTTTTTCTTTTTCTAATACTATTTTTCCTTTTTGTTTTATTTCTATGGTGCTAAAACTAACTTTTAGATTTTTTTTCTTTTTTTTTGTTTACCTTCTTTTTCATACTTAATTTGTAGCTCCTTCTCTTTTCTTCAACACTTGGTAAAGATAGAAAAAAATATAAAGAAGATAATAATAAACCATAAAGGAACAGGATGGGTTAAGGATGGGAGAAGATTGACAGGGACTGTGCAACAACGAATTTTGAAAAGTTTAGCTAAGCTTTTCAAGTGACTGAGCCCCTTTACTTCCTCAAAAGAATCACATTTTTGACTAATTTCTATTAAAGGATCGATCCAGCCTAGTTATCCATAGGGAAGTCTCCAATGGCATTTGTTGTCTTTTGTTTGTTTGTTTTTTTGGGAGGGGAGGCAAGAGGGACAAAACACAGGGAAGTAAAAACAAAGATAACGTACCTGAACATAAAGCAACCTAAATTCCACTGTCATACAAAAAGCAATTGACAGCAGCATAGAGGAAGAGCATTGCCACAGGGTCATTGAAGAGACGTAAGACGTAAATTGAATGGATCCTGTAAGATGTGCAGCACATAAAGAAGAAAGCATATGGAGGAACCTGGGGAGCGAATAGAATAGGTTGATTCAAAGAAAAAGGTACTTAGGGTGGCTCAAAACGGTTTCCAGCACTTTCCAATCAATTGATTCTACAATCATGGTATCAAAAAACTGCCCAATCACTGGAGAACACGTTGGTATTATTTTCATTACACAATAGGTTACCATAGCAACACAATCACCCGCTAAAAACACCATTAATTTCACCTTTAAGCATTTATATTTCAAAAAGGGCACGGTGAAATTTTTTCTTATTATAGAATTTTGATAGACAGGATAAGATGCAACTTTTGGCAAAGTTTAAAAAATTCTGTACATGGGGTTCAGAGCCACCTTAAATTTTCGAAAATTTAAGGTGGCTCTGAATATTGTTCTTGCCACTCGAACATAAAATTCATATCTTCTCGCCACCATGTAATATTCTCTATATCTCAGACATCTGATCCACTGAGGTCCACAATGAAGAATGTATGATGCTCTACAGACACAAATGTAGCAGTTAATTTCCAATGTTTTTTTTCTGATCAATTTTAAATGTTTGAAGAGAGATCCTTCGATGACTATCTGAAAGTGCAACTTTCAAAATGAGTGCATGACATTTGTCATTGACAAACACTGCAAGTGCTGATTTGAATAGTACAAATAAGAATCAAGTAAATAAAAAAAGTTAATCTGACAGATGATACTTACAGAAGCAGTTTTTTGGTAAATCATAAATACAAACACCAGAGTAAGTATGTACAATGCGGCAAAAATATACTGTGCGGTTTTGATGTCTGTTCCATGACCAGTGACATAATACAATCCAGCAAAGATGTACACAAAGCCAGCTGGGTATCTAAAACAATACAGAATGGAAAAGAAATTTAGAACACCTGTACAGGATGCAAAGAAAACATATTTTCCAACATGCCTTTAGTTAGCCCAAAAGTCGACATTCTCAGTAGCCGCCTTTAGCTAGCCCAAAAGTCAACATTCTCAGTAGCCGCTACAACTTACATCTCTTGTGGTACTTTGGTCTTTTATCTGTGAATTTCCTCAAGAATTTTACCAAGAAACTTTCTTGGATATTGAGCCAATAGCCCTTTTCACGGTTAACCCTGTTCATTTGCATTACAATGAAATCTAGCATCTATGTGAGGGAATTTCTGGCTATTTTGCAGTTTTAGCCCGAAAATGCCTCGCATCCACGTTGAATTATATTGTAATGCAAATAAGAAAAGCTAACCGTGAAAAGGGCTATTGGAGAACAGAGTCCACTGGCTAGATTACCAACTACACAAGCCAGGAGATATGAAAATGACTTTCTTTGTATGCTGTTGTGTTTTTATAATACCTGAAATATCTGTAGGGTAGTTTATACGTACTTTTCGGCAAATATATAGTTCAAAATAAAAATTGGTTCAAGCAAAACAAAAGTGCATCTCCTTGTTTGTGTCAGAGACGTTTTCTTTAATTTTCTGCAAAAGATTAATGTACAGTTCTCGAAAATATCCATACTCCCCTCACACAAGGGGTTGGATTTTACCTGGGGTGAAGGGCAGGGATTTCTGTAAGACCAAAACATTTAAAGAAATTTATGAAGCCTTACTGGAATTTCGAGAAGGTTGGGGATCAGAAAACATCTATACCTTTCCCACAGAAGGGATTTTTTCTGAAACTATACTATATGCAATTTATGTGAACCTCTAATATTTTTTCAGAACTAAGAAGCTGCAATTCATACAGCTGGGTAAATTACTTCTGCTCAGAAGAACCTAACATGGAGAATAGTGAGCAGTGTTTCCATACAAATTTGAGTTATAATTACCGTTTAAGTCTAATAATTTGTCAATGAAAGTACACCATCCTTTTAATTTATGATTCTGCTATTGATCCTACTATGATTTAATATTTGATTTAATTTCTAATTAATAATTACTGTCATCACATGCTAAATATTGTATTATGCATATAAAAAGCAAATGATATAAATTCACCCTTACACCAGGGGACCTGTTCCTCCTCTCAGGTTTGTGTAGTCATGTGTTCCATTTATCACACCTTCAACTTCCTCCATGTAAGCCTCCCAGTCTATCTCAGTATCTAAACATAAATATACGAAACTTTACAAAATCATGATAAAGGGACGGACAGTTCTTTATCCATTTACTTATGGTCCTGCAGCGAAAGGTGTATTCACAGACAGGTGTAATGTTGGTTACAAGGTCTGCAACCATTTTTGAAACCTGTAACTTATCATTCATTGGGTTTCGACTTTAGCCGCATTTTCCCAGGTGAAAGATGTTGCTATCTTAAGCCTTTCTGGAAGTCAGAAATGTGGTAACTCAGTCTTACTTAGTTTCCTTGGAAAATGCACAGGTCCATGTACATGAAAAGGAACTTGCTATTTAACGCTGAGAGATAAAAGAGCCAACATAATGCATGTTACATCCAAGGCTGTTTGACCTCTTTTGGCTCTGGTGCTACGTAACCAGGTCTAGACCCTGTCTTTTGGGCCAAACATAATTTTAGCCTCACTAATGTGTGTTGATCACTACTATATCTCACCTCACCCCCCTTCCCCACAAGTTCTATGTCAATGGATGGGATGTTATTCCAATGAAGTAAAGGTAGGTTAATTCTGCATAGGAACCAAGTGGCCCATCAGGCCGGAGCTTATCCTGGTTTCTGTAGTATGAAGCGACCAGGCCCCGGTTGTTCGAAAAGTGAATAAAACTATCCACCGGATAAATCACCATCCAATGGATAGCGTGGTTTGTTTTTTCAACACTTATCCGCTGGTTAGTGATTTATCCGCAGGATAGCATTATCTGGCTTTTGAACAACCGGGGCCAGGAGTATTTCTATTCCCCACTAAGTGGGATGCTAGTCAATCGCTGGGTTACCCCCCAGCATTAAATTCGCCCATACCCATTTATACACCTGGGTGGAGAGAAGCACTGTGAGAGTAAAGTGTCTTGCCCAAGAACACAACACAATGTCCCTGGTCAGGGCTCGAACCTGGAGCGTTCGCTCAGAAGTCTAGCCCACTAAACATGAAGTCACCCCGCCTCATATTCCAAGGAAGAGCCACCATTTTGCCAATGAGTGCCCACTTTTTCACTTGAATGAGTGCATGAAGAGAGCACAAAAGGAATACAGTTTTTTGAAATTATAGGCCTCGAAAACTTAACTTCTTATTATTCTTGGAACATATTTAGCAATTACACCAATCAAATGCTAAGAGAGCACAAAAGGAATACAGTTTTTTGAAATTATAGGCCTCGAAAACTTAACTTCTTATTATTCTTGGAACATATTTAGCAATTACACCAATCAAATGCTAAGCTTGTATTTTAATAGATTAAAAAAATATCAATTGTATAATTCATTAGCTTGGTCGCGAATTAATAAGTGATTAACAAAACTTTCGGTTATCTTATTATTTTTTTACCTTAACTATCACCTATTGAAAACAAATGAACATGGCTCAAGAGATCACAACGACCGGGGAAAACCAAATACTCACACTTGATTTTCCAAATGACAAGCATATTAACCACAATCTCCGCTACTAAGAGAGCAAGACCCACTAACCAGGTCTTCGACGGGTCAAACAACAACCTTTTCATCCATTCTATAAAGAAATGCGAATCAAAATCTTTCCAGTTTGATTTTGCTCTTTTCCTCAGAACCGCCATTTTGTCACTCCTCTCGACTACTCTTGAAATGAGCTGTCATTGGCTATGCACAACATTCGGATTTACACGAAGATTTCCGATCATTATCCGAAGCGTTGAGGAGTTCTCGAATGCACAAACATGGCGAAATCTCTGCAGCTGCTTTTGGTAATCACTGCCATTTTTGCGGGTTTATTCCTTGAAAGAGGCGTTTCGCAGCGGCAGATATGCTCTTATTATGGTATGAATATTTTATCTTTTTGTTATGATTGTTATTCAGCTCAAGTAAGTCTACGTACTTCATCGTCGAAGACGTGTTGCCATAAAATCTAACAGCGAAAATGAATATTTTAGCTAAGGATTTATCCCAAATACTTTTTTTCAGTGTTTATGAAAAGTCGAGAAATTGGACAGTTTTGTGTATCCTAAGAATGGCAGTTTGTGACAAAAGCAAGAACCAAATTTTTTATTCGAGGTTATAGTTCTTCACTATAATTTAGCGCGCGCAGTTCGTTGCTAGAAAAGTCCTTCCGGAATGTTAGGTCGCGTGCTAGGAAGTGACGTACTTAACGGCGGATCCTCCTGTTTATTTTAGTTTTCAAAACAATTGTTCCATTTTACCACATGTACAGATTTTTTTTGTATTATGACTTTTCTGTCGTCCTATGCCATGTTTGTTGTTACACTTTTTTTTTTCTTTATTTTTATTTTATCGCTTCCACTGATAGAGGGTCATACAGGAGTATTCTTGTGATGCGTGATCAGCTGATTTTATTTCCGTGAAACGTGAATTTAGGAAGTTATTCTTCGTGACTCTTGATCTGAAGGTTTTGCATGACCATGAAGAAATAGAATTCATGTGATTTGAAATCTTCCATCTACCAGTAACATCTGTTATTCTAATTCTCATGAGGTACCGGTAATGCACCAGTCAAAGTAAATCCCCCCCCCCCGCGCAAGCCGGGAAAGGCGGGGATATTAGCGGGGCATAAACCGATCATTGACTCTCAAAAAAAACTGTCCCGGTATACGGGGTCTTGGACGAGAATTGTGCCTTCAGTATCTGAATCAGGGAATCTCTGTTGGAGGCTTGGAGTCTAGAACTAAGCATGTTGCAAAGAGACTGGGACCAGCCCAGACGGCAACCAAAATGGCGGAGAGAAACGTGAGTAACTAACTTGTTTGCTTTGTAATCTATTTTATCCTAAGTTCTTGCTTGCCATCCCTCCATTTTAACTTGTGAAAGCTTAATACACATTAAAAAATTGAAAACCAAACTGGTTTGAAACATTTTGAACCAAATGAAAATTGGAACCTCAGCATATACCTTCACTGGTAGGTGGGGGAAAGTGAGGCCATTGGAATAAAAATGTTGCCCTGGGGTTTGGGACATTGGTTCCTTTTTTCGAGTTCTTCTGCCCAATGTCCCTGCCTTTCCCAGGTGGGGGTGGGTGGGGATTTACTTTGACTGGTGCATAATCATAGAAGCAATAACATTAACTTAATGAATCCTGGAACTTTTTTGCCAAAAATGCGTTTTTGGACATGTGGTGGTTTTGAAGCTGAATCCGGCCAAATTAGCTTCATCTGGTCAAAAATGCATTTACAACACGACAGCTAGGTTTAGTGGCAGGAAATTTTGCTCTGAGTTTTTCACTCATCTTTTTTAGCATTTTTGTGGATATCTCAGGCTCCATTAGGCCAATCACTCTGATCTAGGCATCATTGGAAAGATCTTTTCTTCCTACAGAAGTTGCATCTAGATGAGGCCAATTTTGGTCAAAGTGATGACGTTAGAAGTCAAAACAAGGTCAAGGCTCGTCATGGGTGGTTATAGGTAGCACAGGACGCAATGGGTTAGGGATGATTTGTGACTTCTGTTTGTCAATATATTACTCTTCATCTTTTTTAAACACAATGTTACTGGTGATTTGATTTACGTGTTTTGCTCTCTATACTGTGCCACATATGATCTCCATAGGCTTTATGATCCATCATTGATCACTAATGGTTCAAATAGAATTCTTCCAGAATTTGAAGGAAGTTGAGTTTCAGCTGCAATATTTCCAATTTACTGTTTGTCACATGACAACCAGAGAAAAAATTACAAGCCAGGAGATGTCTCCTCTTAATCTCCACACCAAACACAGCGAAGAATCAGATCAGGCATATATTGAACAATAAGAGGCTAGAGGTTACAACTGTACAGATTTAGCAAAAAATTGACAATTTCTAAAGTAAGCTTTGAGAAACAAAAATGTTACAAACTTGCATATCATTGTTTCTTCCCTGGTGAGTGACATCATGTAAGGCTGACCCATTGGTAGGCGCCTGTGTTAAATGGTCAGTGTTCTTTATTTTGGGCAGTGGTTTGGGCAGCAGTACAGTCATGTTTTGAGCTCTCAAGTGCATATTTTTATAATTGGCGACCCATCTTGGATTTGGTAACTGCGGAAGGTTGGGACAAGGAAATATTTGCGAGGGACTACATGTGTAAAATGGTCAAGTTGGGGGGGGGGGGGGGGCGTCACTTTTGGAATCTTTATCGGTAGTGTCATATTTTTCAAATACTTGCATAAAGACCCAACACTTTATGTAAATTGACCTTGTCATTATTGACAATGCATTAATACAGACAATGACATTCCAGCTTAATTTCCATCCCAGGTAATGAAAGGAAATCCAAAGAATCCTACAGCCTCTCAAACTGCGTGGTACAGGGAACGTTCCTGTTGTACAAGAACAGAAGTGACATCAACATTTTTAGGAATGCCTCACATGCTACCTCAGTGAAGATTGCCTCAACCATATGAATTACATGATGTGCTACTTCTGCCGTCCAGATCAGTCACAAATGGTTTAAAGATGGCAAACTACACATTTGTAAAAGTTTCTGCGATGACATCTTCACGCCTGCAAGGACGCAGAATATTGATGGGAAGTCCCATAGGGTTCGAGGGTATCTCCAGCGGCAGTGATTTTTGTGCAGGGCCCAGTCTTTTTCCGAGTGAGCTGAGCCGACTGTTTTGAATATGATCGACAAGATCTTTGGTTTCGTGCGTCATTGCCACCAAGCTTAACATTCATTTGGTTGTTGGTCGCTTCTTGTCATCAACATGATGGACTAACGTTTTGGCTCGGACTTGATAAAGCTTCTTAAGCACATACATGTTAACTTTGTAACTACAGAATATTCGCCTAGCTTGGCAAAAAAAATCAATCATGAAGACACCAATCAAAATGTGATTGAAAGCTGATCCATATGAAAATGACAGAATGACCATGCATTAGGCAGGTTAATGCAGAATTGCAAACGTTGCAGCGATGTGTATAACAAACAGTGACAACCCTGGATTGGAACACAGTTCCATTTAAGCACTTACTGGGTACTTCTGACATTGATTATGTAAACATTGAAAATTAGTTGTAAACAAGAGGGAATTTCACCTGTGGTGCATATTACTCCTGATTTTCAATCAAGATTATTTTTCTGGAGATTCCTTGGAAAATAAGATTGTGCTTGGGGTGTATTTTCAAGGTTATATGTATCTCTTTAGCTTTAGACTAATGCAAGAGGTTTCTCATTTATACCAAAAATTAATTCTGGTGCTAAGGTTTTTGTCCACAGTAAAAACTAAATAAACTCAATCCCCTATCGGATTCATTCTACAACCTTCACTGCCCAAAGCGGTCTCCCGTTGACAAGTAAAACATCATCTGGCATTAGAACACAGTAAAATCTCACGGCGGGTCTTGGGCAGAAAAGAGTTTAGGGGAAGATGGTTTTTAACCACTTCCACTGCCCAAAGGGGTCTCCCTTTTGACGAGTAAAATCGTTCCTGGCATTAGACAGGGGTAAAATCTGCAAGTGGGTCTTGGGCAGGAAATGGTTAATAGCAATTGAGGTGAATGTTAATATGTTTTACAAAAGTCAGGTGTGTGTGTGACATGTTTACGACTGTTATTTGTGGTCTGTTGATGGATTAGTCTAGGAGAAGAGATAACCCACTGATTCTTGATTGTTGTCTCTTGAGCATAAAAAAATGACAACATTAGTAGATATCACAGAGGGAAATGGCTTTATCCAGTCTTAATACACATAAATACTTTTTTAGTAAGGGACTTCAGTCTCTTGAACCATTGAAGTTTTCCTCTTGAAACGTCATGCTAATATGACACCTTTCCTTCCCAGCAAGCTTATAGACTGTCTTCAGCACAGGCTAGCTTTAAATTTCTGTTACGGCATAAAACAATGGTGCTGCAATTTTTTGTGTTGGCATGCCTGAATTTCTGTTGAGGGCGAAAAAAATTGAGCACCCAATCTGGGACTCACGAAAGCTTTAGATATTTTGTTTACATCCCACCTATAAGTCACCGTGAAGTAGTGAATTTTTTATCAGCCAGTTCAATCAGGATTCATTTTCAAATGTAATCATTAATTATTAACGTTTTATTTCTATAATCTTATGTTTTATCTCAAAGTAGGATCTTCAATTGAACATATTCATAGATCTGTGCCTTTTAAATCACATATCAATTATCTAGGAATACCTTACGATGTAGTATTATACTTGTACAGACCCCACTGTTTTGAGATGGAATCTTTAGCTAAGCCTCTGAAGTTTATAGCTATTGCAAATTTCATCTCATGATAAAAGAATTTTGTTTAATATAATCCCTAATATTTAAATAGCATACACCTTTGCTGTTATTACCATTAAACTTTAGTCTACCCATGTAGCGCATTTTGTGAGATATATACGATAATACACCATTGAGATTTTACTTTGTCAAACATGGTGCTAATTTGTTGTCTTTGTGTTCTTGAACACGTTAAAAAGACCTGTCCAAACAGTGCACTGGAAGGAGTAGCCTGCAGATACCAGGCGTGGATTTTTGGCGTTCTTTCTATGCGACAGAGGCGAGCGCGAAGCGCCGAGTTGGCGCAGCATAAAAAAAATTACGCCACAAAAAGCCATGCCTGTTCAGCTGTTCTGCAGGCTGCTGGAGGGAGACAAAAGAAAGCAAGCGGGAAACAAAAAGTTCTTGAAAACACTCAAGATACTTAATTTGGCACTCAGATCAAAGGCTTTTTTAGTAATCTACCGCCTAAAACATCAAGAAACCGGACAATGATCTGTCGTGAATTGATAGCGTGTTGTCCTGCCAGACTGGATAAGGACCAAAGCGAGTTATTCGGTCTATGTTACATTTCCTTGATCCCTTTGATAAAAATTTCATCCCCGGACATCGACAATGGTTGTGTGTACTCAGATAGACAACAGTAAAACTGACCATTAATATCTGTCCCCCCCTCCCCCCCATAAATGTTAGGATTTGATCTGAGTCGAAGCTAGAACTTAAGTTACAGGTCAAATTTGTAATTAAACCAAGGACCGAAAAGTCTTGTGGTATAAGATTTAACCAAAGATGAATTTGGGCAAGTACAACAGTAAAATATCTCCTCTACTTCCAGGAATTGTAGAAAAATCTCATCTAGGTTAGAACTCGTAAAGAAAATTTTTATGTAGAAAAATTCAGGTCAACTGTTTGAGTTTAAAGTGAGAATGAGTATCTAGTGATTAATAATAAACGTCTTTTTTTATTTTGTGTTGCCTTTCACTTTATCTTGCGTAAACTGTCGCTGGCTCCCACGCAACTGCCATCTGTGTAAATTTTGTTGGTGGTCTTTTCACATTGTTTCAGGGCCGCTCCTTTGAAATGCCTCGCCGTCAAGTTTCAATTGTTAACGTTTCACAGGAATTATCAATAAATTACGTAAGACTGATGGGAAATTAAGGAGTTCAAAGTTCTACTCTAGCAGTAGCACGTACAATATTGCTAGAAAATGTAATTTTGCACGTTTCCGACAGTGGCCATGATGATCGTAATTTGCGTCAAACCCCCCATCGCAAGCGCTTTTCCTCGGTGCCGTGACAATAATGGCAATCAGTCGTGAATTATGCACCATACTGCTCGGTTAGACGACTGAGACTTCTTGAGAACAGCACTGCTGGAAATGCATAACCTTGATCACGTTGAACAAGTAAAACTCTCTTGCGAGGTACTTAATTAGATCAGCGCACGTTCCTGTTGCTTTTTGGAAACTGCACATGCGAAAACCACGCGCTACTCAGGATTCAAGATTTGCGCCTACGTTAAACACGATTTTACCAATAGATCAATATTGTTCTAGAACTGGATCTCTGTATAGAGAATTTTTATGAAACAATTTTCCTATTCTCGTCATTGAAATGACAATTATACTTAACTACAATTTCTGAAAAAAGTTATTATTAGTAACTTTTGCCTGTTGTTGATGTTGTGCGCTCGTAAAATCCGGAAAAACCGGAAGTAAGAACAACCTCTACCCTGCATGCCTTGCGCTATCCCTTGGCTACCCACGTCACATTCACTGTTTTGAGGTTGTTGGTGGTGTTCGAGAATGGAGTGTGTTGGGTGGATGTGTGGCTAATTGCACAAGATTTACTCCCTTCATCTTCTCATAGAATAGATTTCTACGTCATGGCTAGCGGCAGCAGTAGTAGTGCAAGGTCTGAGTTCATAGTTGGAGGCAAATACCGCCTTATTCGCAAGATTGGAAGCGGTTCTTTTGGCGACATTTACTTAGCAGTAACCTCGAATAAACTCGGAGGAAGTGGCGGTGAAGCTCGAGTCCCAAAAAGCCCGTCACCCACAGCTTCTTTACGAGTCAAAGCTCTACAAAATCCTTCAAGGTGGCGTGGGAATCCCTATCGTTCGATGGTATGGCCAAGAAAAAGACTACAATGTCTTGGTTATGGATCTACTTGGGCCGAGTTTGGAGGATCTATTCAACTTCTGTTCGCGTCGCTTCACAATGAAAACAGTTCTTATGCTTGCGGACCAAATGATAAGTCGGGTCGAATACGTGCACAACAAGAACTTTATTCATCGAGATATCAAGCCTGACAATTTCTTGATGGGTGTTGGCAGACACTGCAACAAGTTGTACTTGATTGATTTTGGTTTAGCAAAGAAGTATCGCGATACAAGATCGAAACTTCACATACCGTATCGCGAAGACAAAAACCTGACGGGCACGGCTCGCTATGCCAGTATCAATGCCCACCTTGGCATTGAACAATCAAGGAGAGACGACATGGAGTCGCTTGGGTATGTCCTTATGTACTTCAATCGAAGCAGTCTGCCATGGCAGGGCTTAAAGGCGGCGACGAAGAAGCAGAAATATGAAAAAATTAGCGAGAAAAAGATGTCTACCCCGGTGGAAGTCCTTTGCAAAGGTTTCCCAGCCGAATTCGCGATGTACCTCAACTACTGCCGCGGACTTCGCTTTGAAGAAAACCCCGACTACATGTACCTCCGGCAGTTGTTCAGGATTTTATTTCGCACTTTGAACTACCAGTACGATTACATTTTCGACTGGACAATGTTGAAACAGAAAGCTGCGCAGGCGACGGCGGCGACCACCACAACAACGGGTGGAGTACCCTTCACTGCAACAAAAAAACCCGACCACCCTCACGCCGCTTGTCACCATTCTAAAACCAAAGGCAATGTCTACGATGGTCTATACGAATATTAACTCAAACTGTAAACGCTTTGGTGGCAGAAATTGCCGAGTACGGAGCTTCAAGCGAAGGAATCGCTGATTCATGCAATCTTTCGCGTCGAAAGAACGCAATGACACCGCGTGATTACTAAGCTCTCGGGCGACCGACAAAAACAGTCATTTTAATTCGTTTTCTTGGATTCGTTTTGTTTTCATTTAATTTATTCAAGACAGTGCTGGAGTTTCTAGCGCATGCAAATTTCTCTAAGCTTGAAAAGAGTTAAATTTTATAGGCTAAATATTTTTTGGAATCGCTCGTGAGAAAAATGTTGCAGTTAGGAGAACAACAATACATTTGCTCATGCGCGTGACTGACGGTGTGAACAATACTCAATTCTTAGCAAACAGAATGCATCTTTGGTATTCGTTTCCTTGATTTACTCCATGTGTAATTTCCAAAATACGTATTCTTTTTCGAAGCGACTAGAGTATTTGTGGTTAAAGGGTAGGTAATATCATTTGGAAGTTTGTAATTTGCTCTAGCAAAGTGACAAGCCAAAATATGAAGACATATTTTTCACGTTGCACTAAATTAGGATGTAAATACAATAATTATTGTTAGAAGCTTGCTTTTTCTTATGGTTCATGCTAGTAAAAAGTAATATATCCAATCAATTTTTGTAGAGTTTTGAGCATTAAATTTGTATGTCACTTTTAGGTATCATGGTGTGATTATACATAATTAAGGCTCTAAAAATAAATACTCTTCATAGAGTGAAAATGCCTAGCTGTGAATATTTTTTTTGCTTTTGACTGGGTCACTTCAAATGCCTACATTTATCGACTAAACTGTGATATTTTTCAAGCACAGAGTACAAAACCAAGTTGAAAACTTGGTTTGAATAATTTTTGCCTTTGTTTTTTCGTAAATTTATATAGAAATTGGTCTAGTATTGTGGACTAGTAAATGACTTTCCCTCGGGCATCTGATGGGTTTTTTTCAATGTGGTGTAAATTTGGCTCTGTTAATCCACTGACTCCTTTTGGAGATTTTCAGCCTGGAAATAGGCCAAATTAGCTCTGATCTGAAAAAAAGCATTTGCATCATGACAGCATGCCTTTCTTTCCACGAGCATCTCATTTTATGGCATTTTTGCTCGGGCATGGGCAGAAATCAAAATTTTTAATTCTTTTTTGCCTTTCTTTTTTTCCTTCAAGTCGCAGGAAACTTTGCTGCAAATTTTTGTGTAAGTTTTTCACTCAAATTTCTGAGCATTTTCTTGCATATGATCTATCTTGGGCTCCATTTAGCTGATCACTCTGATCTGGGAATTTCTGAAAAGATCTTTTCCTCCTGCAGAACTTGAATTGAGTACAGATGATGCTAAAATTGGTCAAAGGTGATGATGTCAGATGTGGAACAAGGGCCAATGCTTGTCACAGCTGGTTTTGACCGGTGCAGGACTCGATGGGTTATTAGATTGTTGTGACAGAATTAGGATCTCTAAAGATTTAGTGCTATAACCAACACAAGAAAAGGCAGCTAGTCTTCAATTGTATTTCTTTTAGTGTACTTTTCTTCCTCAATTCTCTGGATGCATTTTAAGCTCTGTGTTTGCATTTAATTGCGATTTGAAACGAAGAACACTAGAAACTAAAACTGTGTGGTGTTCAACCATATCTCATCTGAGTTGCTTTGTAATGCAGCATTTTCTACAGGGCCTAAAGGGAACAACTCGATTACAACACTATCGGCAAGGGTTGAGCCACAGATTATTTTTCTGATGTGCAGTTGTCTTGTCAATAATACATCAAAGAAAGTTTAATCCCACTATTTTGAACTCAATGGAAATGAGTTCCCTCCTCTTTTCTTTATTTTTTCTACAACCGATCTAAAGCATAATAATCTTTGTAACTACTCAGCTCCTTTAGTTTGTACTATTCTGAGTAGTCTTTTTGCTTAATAAAGTTAAACTTATTTTTTGCTCATAACATGTTATGTAAAAAGCAAAATAAATGGTGGTTGTTAAATGGTTTTTAGTTCAAAATAATGGGGAATTCAAAATAACCAAGTTTGAATTAGTTTGGTCCAACTGTTTCAAGATCACGACCTAGTTACTTTCTTTCTCCTTTGAGAGGAGAGCAAGGCCATTTCATTGCCACCTGAATTGGTGTTTTCGTTTTGTTTTTGGTATTCACTTAATAGCCTAACACTGATCAAAGGTTTGATTCCAGAGACGAGGAGATGGTGGGGTGGATGAAGTTCTCAACTTGGGTGGGAGGTGGTCTCTAATATGCTTCAAAAATTATTTTCAAAAAAAAGAAATCAAAATATGTGTAGTAAGTAGGAGCCATGTTTAGTTCTAGTGATGAAATTCCAAGTTAGTACAGTTTGATGTGATTCCACACTTCTCTTTGGAAGGATTTTATGGCCAGTACTGGACAAATGGTAAGTGAAGAAGAAAAGGCATTATATTTGGTGGCATCAACTCACTTAGGAGAAAGCCTAAAATAAATTTTCAAGTAGTTTTATATAATTTTCTTAATTTTAATTCCGAGCTTAAAAAAATAGTTTTTCTGTTTACTTTATGCACATCTGTTTAATTTAAACACGCGATTTAGCTATTAAAAGACAAGTTTCTTTATCAATGCCAACAACTGAGTAAAAACATTCTTTTCCTCAAGCCTCTGAAATTCACATCCTATAAACACTGTCAAAACACTCACTAGAAATCTTGCTCAAACTTTGACTCCTAAAAGATTTTTACATTTCCTTAAAAATTTGGGCTTTTTACATCAAGATATTGATGTGCTAAGTGCACCTGCTTTCCTCGCAGCTTAATAATGAATTTCAAAGTTGGATGAGTGCGAAGTGCAAGGTCGATTTGAAATTATGAGCATGATTGCTCCCTGAATTATATGACACAAGGTCCAGTTACCAATTTAGAAGATCTATAACAAATTTTGGAATTTAAAAAAAGTGCACATAATTGGCATACAAATCATGTGGCTATCTAGTTACAGATATCCAATTACAAAAAGCTCAAATTGGATGTCTGTAATTGGATACCCACATGATCACGTGCCGATTACATGACTTATCATAACAATTACAATTTTGTCAAATGTGTTTGGTGCATAAATTACTGCTGTACTTTGCTCTTATTAATCTGCAAAGTTGTAAATGGACAGTAATCAGACAGTTGGCTGTGATCAGACACCTGTAATTGGACAGTTACATGAAACAATCATTTTAAGTCCTCTCCACTAAATCCACCAATCACAACATTGATTACAATCACTATAGTAACCAATTCAACAGACTGACTTTAAAATTGTGTAGGTTTAGTCTCTGAGAAATTGTAATTGTTATGATTTATTTGTAACAGGACATTTTGTCATCCAATTTAGTCTATAATCATACCTGTGATTAAAAAATCAGACTCTTGCTTTGCCATCATCTCTCGTATGATTACCGACCAAATTGGACTCCACTCAGTCCAATTACCATTATAAATAGGTACACAGAGAACCAATCACGAATCAAGAATTTTGTTATAAATTCGATGATAATGATAATGGGGCTCACTTCACCAAAAAGTGGTATTCTGATTAGAAATGTAACAATTCCTTTGGTCCTTTGCATCATTGTGTTTAAGCTGTTTATTCTGATTAGATCTCTTGTAAAGCCTAATAAAATAAGTTATTGTGTGCCTAATGTGGCCTCTTGCAGTTTCTCGTTTCTCATTTATTGTTTAGCCCTGTAAAAATAAAAAAGTAATCATAAATAACTACACTAGATTTATCAATAAATGTGGCATATTTTATCGGCAAGGGTAAAACCTTGCTGCTGTGACTTTTTCTAGATAAGTGTACATGACGTATTTAGCAGCATTTTTGTTGCAACATAATATAAAGATATTTTGAACCAAGTTTTCTCGTAGGAGTAGTCGTGGCCGAGTGGTTAAGGCGATGGACTAGAAATCCATTGGGGTCTCCCCGCGCAGGTTCGAATCCTGCCGACTACGACAAAAAATTTTTTTTTGGCCTGTCGCAGTTTCTTTTTCTTTTTTCCCTGCCTGATCTACACTGACAGTTTGATTTTTTAGGGACATATATTTTATTTCTTACACGTGTTCACGTAAATCGCGGAACTTGATGGGGTGAAAGGGAAACGCGACTCGCGCGCGAGAGAGCGTAACGTCGCGCGAGACTCCCGTTCCCTGGCGCTCAGTGCTAACGATTGTGTATGTTCCAGTGCTGTCGTGCCCCATATCAATGTTGGAGCCGCCAGTTTCTTACTTTAGAAGGAGCCTTCTGTGGCTCTCAGTGGAGCATCAAAAATTTTTTACAAGTTAAAGATTTTTCTCCCGGGGCAGTAGTGGGCTCCTGCCCGTTTTTACTTGAATATATAAACATCGCCCTCGAATAAATGCCGCACTTAGTTTTAGAGCAGAAATATTAACAAACCTCGCCCCTGAATTAAGTCAGGTCAAGTCAAAAAGCTAATGCAGCAATTATCAAGTTTAAGCAAGCGTGAAAAAATATTTTCCTTGATTGTAACAATGTGCATTCGAAGCTCAAAACACGAGAACAAGGGAGGGTAGTTCAACTAGAACAAGCTTGGGAAATTTGCTTTCATCGGTAACAATGCCCGGCAACAATGTTTATCAGTTCGAAATCAGTATACTTCAATGCTCTTTCAATTCTCTTACCATACTGTTGTTTGCAAGAAATAAGTTGGATTTTAAATAAACGCCGCCCTCGAATAAGCATTGCATAAGTGCCATCGCAAAATTTTCTCACGCTCCAATCCCGCCCCAAGTTTTATATTTTGATGATGGCTAAAGGAAGAAAAAAAATTATTTTGCAATTTATACAATTTTGATTCAGACTTCTTCTTCTCGTACATTTTGCATTTTAGACCACGCTTCCTTATTCTTTGATGTTCTTCGAGTGTTTCAGAATCAACCAATCAATCGCTTACGCCTTTATAAGCATAGTTTGCAGGTGCTTCACGCTGGAACAAAGGCGTAGCTAGGCGGGAGAGGTCCGGGGGTACCTGTGACCCCCCCCCCCCCTCCCTTTTTGTAAGCCTTTTTAAGTAAACAGCCTAAAACAGGTGGTGATTACCTTCACTTTGACGCAGCGTGACCTCCCCTAATTTGAAAAATCCTGTATGAGCCCCTGCGGAGCTTCGATTTTTTTTCCGAGTTGATCTGTTGATGTCAAATATAACTTCAAGGTTTAATTATCACAGTACACAGGAAGAAACTAGCTGGGCTTAAAATTAAAAGTTTTACTTTGTTTTTATTAAAACTATCTACAGCATTTTCCATTTACAGTATAATACAATATTCTAATCTTTTTGTAATATGTCTTTCTTTCTACAATAGAAGACATGTTTGCGGGGACAAGTTAAGAAGAGGGGAATTTTGCAGCGACAGCTTTCCGCTGGTGTCAGCCCTTCTTGCTGAAAAAAATCTGTTGGGGGGACAGAGGTTTTTTTGCGTGCAACATGTTTCAGCAAATTCATTCAGTTTGTATTCATGCATCATGAACAAGAAGCTAGAGACAAAACGAGCTCTATTTTTAACATCGCATGGCGTGCACTGCTCTTGCAAACTGTCCCCGTTATGACATAGAAATAAGGAGTTTAAGAAAATCACTTCTCAAACTCACTAAAAATTCATCAAATTAAGACAAAGAAAATTATGGTCTCTTGGAAAATCACAACCGTGAAGGAGGTTTGAATAACCGGTCTGATATAAGCAAAGATTTTAAAGATTTCACTTCTCCTTGTACTTTTTAGTTTTTTGTTTGTTTGAGCAGTTCTATCAAACGCACTCGAGACAATAGACCTTTTACATGCCGCGCGGGGACTGGTCACTGGAGGTATGCATCCGCCATCTTGAAATAGGGAAAGGTGAGACAGGTCGGCCATGGTTAAGCACTGTTGTGTTCCTCTCTGCCATTCGAAGTCATCCAGGGCAAAAGAACTATCCTTCCATCGCTTTCCAAAATGCGAGTTGAGAAAGAAGAAATGGAAGGTAAAAATACGTCGTGATGTAGGGGAATTCGTTACTTTAAGCATACTCGCGTGTGTTCTCTTCATTTACGGGTGATGGTGGGCTTAAATTATTTCATATCAGTCAATAAAGAGACACTCCTGGGGTGAAATATTGTTGTTTAATAAAAAACAAATCCCGGATGGGAGGGAGACGAAATTACGTTGCTGGACTAGCGGGACGGAGCACAAGGTAAGGACCGATAAGGAAACTAAGACTCCGAAGGTCTGATGTAATCGATCGCGCAATAATTAACTACTTTGATCCTTGATCAAAACAATACGATTATTTCATATCAATCAATAAAGAGACACGTTTGGGCTGAAATATTTTTTCACAATACAAAAGCACCACCATAGCCAAAGCTCTGTTGGGTATTGTACCCTCAGGTTGTGTTATGTTTGTATCTCAGTTGTATACTGGAGGCATTATCAGACAAGAAAATCACCAAACAGTCTGGAATTCTCACATTGCTTGAAAGAAGGGACAATGTGATGGCTGTTAGAGGTTTTGTAATAAATGACCTACTAGAGCTTCTAGGATGTACTCTTAATATTCCTATTTTCCTCAACAATCTGGGATAGTTTTCAGAGGATCAAGTAAAAGAGAATCAGGAAATTGCAAATTTGAGAATACATGTTGAGAGAGAGCGATAAGCAGAATTAAGACGTTTAAAATCCTACAAAATGTATTTCCAATTAATCAGGCTGGTCTGCTTAATCAGATCTGGACAGTCTGCACTTTTGGTCAATTTTCAGTCACCAATCATCGCACAGTAACTAATAATTACAAGTGTCAGCTAAAATGCAAGATACATACAGATGTATTTCAGACATTTGCTGTGTAAATGTAAACTTGTCAATGAAAATACAACAATACAGAAACAACCAGCAGCCAATAAAAGACAAAAATTGTTTCAAAGGCCTTATCTCACAGCATAAAACATTTCACACAAAACAATGACTTGGTATGATGTCATTAATAATTGGAAAATTAGGATCCTGAAGAAGGCTGGTGTTGGCCAGCCGAAATATTGTAACAACGCCTACGTTCACGTTGTCTTGACCAACCTTTGCAGTATATTTTCTATCCTTTCATTGTGAAGGGCAGAGTGATGCATCTCTTGTTGATTCCTTTCCCACTGATGGTTTTGAAAAATTTAGCTGCATCCAGCGTTGCGGATCGATTTTTGTCAAGTACAAACACCATCTTTCTCCTTCATGATCATAGAACTCAACTCCGCGTAGGCCGTAAAGCCGAGAGTTCCGGCTTTGCAAGAACATCTTCTAAACACGGTGTTCGATCCTAAGTCGCCGAATTGCAAGATCATTTTTATCTCATGCGGCTTTTCCGATTTAGACATCGAGCGATAGCATTTTCCTTTCATAACAAAACATTCATCTTGCTGAAATGTGATAAAAAGATCGTGAACGTAATCTTTCACGAAAAACGCCTGAATCCTCTGATTCGATTTCTTTTCCTTGATAAACTCCTCTAAGCAGTTTTGGGTTAAAGTTTTACAAGTTTCTTCACTGTAAGGTGTCATTTCAGCTGGCGATCAAAGGTCAACACAAGTGCAAATTAGCCATGTGCCATATCAAAGATGGCGGTCGCATACCTCCAGTGACCAGTCCCCGCGCGGCATGCAAAAGGTCTATTGATTGGGCCGATTTATACTAGAGACGGATCATCCGTCTAGGACGAGCTTGGGCAAAGAACGGTAGTTCGTCTGATGATCCGTCTGTGTATAAATACGGGCAAGAAGACGGATCATCCATCCAGACGAGCTATCGCGATAGTCCGTCTTGTCAGACGAGTCATCGTGGATAACTCGTCAAGACGGATGATCCGTCACTGTGTATAAATGCGGGAGGAAGACGAACTATCCACGAAAACTACACCTTGCTACAAGAAGCTAGCGGAATAAGACTCGTCCAGTATTAACACAGGACGAGTCACACGACACAGCGATAGTTCGTCTCATAGTCCTTCCAGTATTTATACTAGACGTATGATCCTTCGTGACGGATGATCCGTCTACAGTATAAATCGGGCCAATGTTTCATCGGCTATCCAAACACCTAGAATTTCGTCAAAAATACTCCGCTGCGCGTCGTATTTTCAACTCTCTTCTCGGTGTTTGGATATCTGATGAAACACTGTCTCTTGTGTTTGATATAAGGGAACTTAAGCATTGACGACGGCGACGCCAGGGACGACGCCTAGCAAAAAATGGATTTAAATTTTACCCTCGAATTTCGTAAGTAACTAAGCCCGTTCAGAGCGCAAATCTGTCTGAAAACCTGCTCAAACTAAATATGTAATGCCAGCGATCAATTCCATAAGGAAATCCAAAATATTTACCATCGTGGCCTAGGTTCTCCAAAATACGCAAAACTTGGTCATTTCACGTTGTTGTTTGGCAGAGAACGGCAAAGAAATTTACAAAGATTTATAACGCACGTGCGCAGCTATTGTTCTGCTCATTAAACCTTTAGTTTGGCGACGTTCCCGTTGCCGTTGCCATCGTGGTTTGCTTAGTTTTCTTATATAATTACAACAACGGCGACGGCAGAATCGCTAGAAAAATGATCAGAATGATTAATTTGACAAAGAGGAACAACAAATGACTTGAGAGCATCGCAAGATTCAAAGGTAAAATATAAATTCATTTTAAATTGACTTCAGTGTCCTCGGGCGTCCCCATCGTATCGGGTTCCTAAACTCTCTAAATTATCCAATATTCCACTTCGTCGGCACCAGCTGACGTATTGGGGAGGTTTTTGCAACCACGACGTCTACGCAGTATACGCAGAGGACAGCGTCGAATAAAGAATAATTTAATATTTTACATACGGATCTCGCGATATTCTTAAGGTGGCTGAACACAGTTTTTGATACCTCTGTTTCATTTACATTTTTCTCTAAAACCCTTGATCCTTTGGTCACCAAAAATGGCAGCAAGCAAGTTAACAACACAAACTTCAACTTTTTGATAATTAAGCTGGTGTATGTGCCGTTGCCATGGCAACATGATCAAATATAAACAGGTGTTTAAAATCGGTTTTGTTTATTTGCAGGAAATCTAGTCATTAGATTTTCTTTATAATTTGCATGCAACAAGCTTGTACGCATACTCGCAAGTTAGCGCTATTTTAATAATAAGTTAACAAACAGATCTTTAATTATCCCTCTTTGAAGGTTCACTGGCATATCTTGAATTTCCTTTGTTAAAGTTCAATTTTTTTTCAATCCTGCAGTTACTTATTTCCTAAAGTATTTTCGTGCCAAATTTCGTGAAATTCTAATGAGTGGTTCTCGAGAAATAAGCGCCTCCGAGAAGTCAATTTTTCACTCGATCGCACATTTTTCGACTTACTACGCATGCGCTGCATTTAACTGGGTTCTTTTAGCAACAAAGAAGTAGCAGAGCTGAGTTCTTTGCATCGTTACCTTTCTAACATACCATTGTAATAAAAGAGTAAAACCATCAATTCAATACATTGTGTTCATTTGTGAAGAAAAAAATAGTACAGATAGCGCAGACATTGAGCAAATAAAATGATCGCTCTATTTATGCCATGTTTGTTTTTATGCAATACTTGAGCACGCGCCAAAACTGTGTTCGGCCACCTTAAGTCACTAGCTTTGTTTATCACTATCAAAACTATTACAAAACTGAATCGGCGATACAGCGATAAATTTGAAATAGAAATTTAAAATATTATAAAATGTTTAAGAAGGCAACCGGAACGATAATCCTGATGGTATAAGTTGGATCAGTAGTGATCTTATCGACTTCACATATACAATCGAAGAATATAAAAGCAGAAACCGACACG
>JAHPZR010047645.1:0-45484 GCA_019787425.1 Platygyra sinensis
AACACCGATTCACGATTTTCGCAAACAAAACAATTTGTTCCACCTTAACTCTATACGTTGCAACCATAGGCATAGATGCTATAATTATAGCCGTCACACAACAACGAAAACGGAAGTTTTTGCTTTAGTGAGAAATTCTCACAGAACTTTACAACTCACCATCGAAAAACAATCCTTTCTTTCAAAATGCCAATTCACGATTTCTCGTGAACACAATAATTCGTTCCATCTTAACTTTATTTACAAGTTGCAAACATAAGCATCAATATTATATAGGCATCATTCAAATTTCAAACAACTGCGATTTTTAATTTTTTTTCAAAGCCTGAGACCTACGGATGCTGCGCGCCCTAAGGGAAAAAACAAACAAAAAAGTCAATCATTCTTTCGCATTTTAGTAAATTAAAGTTCTTGTCTAGGCCAATAGATTATGTGTGATCAAGGCTATGCCCTTAGAAAAATTCTGGCGAGCCCTTCGGACACCCAACCTTGTAGGCTAGGGTGATTCACATGTAATTTTTTGTAATACTGTTGTCAAAAGTCCACAAAGAAAGACAAAATTTACATGTTTTTTGAGTTAAAATGGTTGATATATGTAGAAAAATTATGTCCTTCTTCCCTCTTTGCCCTCTATGCTTCTGATAATTTAGTTCACATTCTCCTTCAATTAGGGACTTTTCATGTACATTATACAAGCCCCAAGAACTTTTTTAATGCTCGGTATAAATGACCACAAGAACTAAGAAGACTTGTTGTTGATGCTATACGAAGTATACAAGGAAACTGCTCTCTGTATCACTGCAAGCGGCCAGGATGGCCAGTATTAAACAGATGGATTTAAACATTCTGAATCGAGCCATTTTGCCTTGTTAACGTCAATGCAAAACAAGAAATCAAAAAGGGAAAGACAAATCATTGTGAGACTGTTTTCATCTCTAAGTTAAATCTTAAAAAAGACGTCGCCTGGCCGGCTGACTAGGTATATGTTCTTCTTGTTGCCGGAAGACGGAAGCTGGGCGAAAATGCACTGCTAGAGCACAGCCTTGAATTGATATATGTTGTAGCCAGTGTGTTAAATTCTGCACGCTTTGACTTAATTCGTTTTGTGACAAATTTGAAATTAACTTCTTTTAATCGGTTTCCTCTGGGCCTCCAGTGCTCCAGAGTGCTCACATATTTTTCACTAGCCAAAATGGCTAGTGAAGCGCAAAAACCACTAGCCAAAATGGAATTTTTACTACTCCGTGGCTAGTTGGCTACCATTAGTCTCGAGCCCAGTGATAATTGAATGGCTTGGCGCAAGACAGGCGTAAGTGACTTTTTCGGGTAAAATTTTTTTGTCTTCAAAAGTGCCTGAATTTTTACATGGGCTTTTCAATTTAGTAGAAAAACATTCTCCTGTATCTTTTTTTTGGCTGAAATGCTCTTCTTCCGCTTTGTAATATTGCGTTCATTGTGCACGCTTTGATATTTTGACTTCATTTTTCTCAGAAGCAAAGTGCAAACCAGCCAAAAAAAATACAAGGGAATGTTTTACTACTTAATTGAAAAGCATATGCAAAAATTCAGGCACTTTTGAAGGAAAAAAAATTTTACCCAAAAAAGTCACTTACGCCTGTCTTGCACCAAACCATTCAATAATATATCTTCTTTTTTCTTCTTATTATAATATACTGTACAATTTTTGAATTAGTGTGTAACAGCCAAAGTAGCAATTAAAGCTTTCTAGTTGGCTGCTGCTTACTTACAAGTAAAGAAAGGAACAAAGGAAACACAAGCAATCATCTCATCATTTTAGGTGCCACAAGGCTGAAATGTGCAAGCACTTAACTCTGCTCTTTTTTCTTAGTTTACCTTTTATATCAAATTTTATTTGCAGTTACAGGTACCTTTGATTTGTTGTACAGGGCCAATTAGAGTGTAATAATCTCCTTTGGGTGTGAATGTTCACACTACAGTCAGGTAAACTTCAACTGATTGACACAGATCACACAAGCTGTGATACCCGATGAGATGCAATGTTTTCCCATGACAAGTGCATGCTAAGATGCAATCAACTAAAATACAACTGCTTATGTTGTGTAATCAATCAATCAATCAATCAATCAATCAAAGACTTTATTTTACTTCGAATTTGTTCATAGCAAAATTGCTAATATATCCAAAGAAAATTAATCTATAAGATAATTAAAGTAATCAAAAGGTGAAATAAATAGATAATTACATGTATAAAAATAAATATTAAATATTATGTACAGATAATTTTAAGAGTATAATATTGGTCACAAAAAGACCAGCATTTACTTTCCAGATGGACAGTTTGAAGTGCACTTTTGAAGGCAACAAGAGAAGTGGATACACGGACATTATCTGGCAATGAGTTCCATAATTTGCTGGCATGATATCGAAATGAATGAAGACCATAATTTGTTGTATTCACACGTGGAATAACTAGTCTACGTTTGCCTCGACGTTAAACTAATGCTGATTTGGCGTTCGGTAAAAAGATCAGAAATATAACTAGGTGCAGCATTACTTAATGCTGAAACTAATATAAGCATATCATTTATCCGGCGTGCTCTTAGACTGGGCTGATTAATTTCTTGTAAAACGGTCCTTTCACAATTCCCGAAAAACAAAGACATAATGAAAATCACAGTTCACGGCGAATTAAACATTTATTTCTCGTTTCACTGAAAATAATTTTGCAAAATCACGCTTCACGGCTACTATGAAAATCACGATTCATGAGGAAAAAAATAGCCATTTCACATTTCACGGGGAAAAAAAAGGGCCGATCACGAGTTACGAAAATACCCTTTACCACCCTCTCGTATAGGTTTGAAAATATTTTTCTGGAATCACCCATTCTATGTTGAAAGAAGTCAACTTTGTGAAACTTAGAAAAAAGCTTACAAACTCTCACTATTTCCTTGTTCTAGGCCTGAAGCAGGTTTTCACTTTCTGGAGCTACGCTATATATTAGTTTTCCACTTTCTTGGATATTGGGAAACAAATTCACTGAAAGTCTTGCCAAAGACATTGAGCTTTATAACAAGGAGTACTGTAAAATTCATTTAAGGTATTTAAGTTCCGTACATGCTGACGAACTGCACAAACGGAAGATAAGCTCAAGCTAATATAAGTTGGAGGAAGAGAGAATGACACTTTCACTTTATATTTAGACTTTGCAAGAAACAGGGAAGTTAATGGAACATAGAGCAGCAGAAATCGAGAAAATTTGTGGAGTTAATAAACTTCCACGAAAATAAACTTGACATCCCATGTGCAATTAAAGCAAGAGATCGACAAAGAACTTCGCTTTGTGTTTGTTCATCAAAATATTTCCATACACAATGCTTCCGCTAGCTTGGACGAGATGACATGCAAATAGCCTTGATTTTCCAGCGGATCTCTTAATTTACGTTTCCAGATCATTGACTGATTCGTTAATCAGAGGAATCTTACCTTAAAGCAGCCTGCGAAAGGCCTATCAGGAAAGAGCTACGAAGATAACGGAAATCTGCATGGTTAAATGTCGTGGCTCTTGCGCAAAGGAGATTGAAAGAGAACTATGAAGGCGCTTTGTAAGCCGGACCACGTGACAGGCAACGAGAGGATCACAACTTTGTCACGAGACATGGCCTACGTCATTCAAACTTATATTTATTCTTTTCAACAACTAACTCTTTAAATTTTAAAAACATAAAATCAAGTCAGTGAGCTGAAGATCTGGGTTTGTAAGTCATGCCAGACGTCAAATTATTTTTTGTTTCACAAGTGTTACAAGTTACAAATTCGCCTGCCGGTATTGGCCGAGGATCTTCCGTTTTTTCCCGAAAATTTACGATCATTGTAGTGCCAGTCCTTTTGTAACTCGATCTAAACAAAGATGGCGGCCGCCGAGGTTGTTCGATGGGGTTCAGTTGTCGGAGAATATGGGGTTTTGCTGACTGAGATGGGTTCTATGGAGGATCTTCATTCCCCTATAAAGCCATATCCACGAATAAAGGTCTGTGATGTTGCACAAAAGCTACGTTTTTCTTTTTCAAATTGATAGCGACATGCATGCAGGTGATAATCTACAACCCGGGTCTACAAGTAGGGCTGGTGCACGATATACCAAGTGAATAGCAAGTCTCGAGTTACGTCACAAAGAACACAACAATGATTCCTATCCCTTACACAATAACACAATAGACTTCACACAAAAGAACGAGACAATAGTGCATATATTGACTTGGTATATCGAGCATCACCCACAAGTAGCTCAGTTATGCACTTATCAGCAGCCATCCCGGGGGGTTGACCCCGGGGAACCCCCGGGCATTTGCACCAAGACATTTGCAAATTCCACCTTCCCAGGGCCAATATTCTTCCACAAAAAGCTACCATTGTCCCTCCCCCGGGGAGCATAATTTGAAATGACTCCCAAATTGTAACGTAATTTCCTGCATAATTTTTTAATAAAAGTTTAATAACAATATGCGATGCTCTCTTCACTCTCAACAATATATACAGTAAGCAAAAATAGCTAGTCCAGTCCTGTTCTCTGTACACAGCGACGTTCAGCTTTGTACCTTGTAGGTCATAGAATGACAATTTCAACGAACATACATTTACTTCGGCCTGTGTTTAATACAGGGCGGTATACCCAGTCCTGGGGTCTGGATCTTTCATTTTCAAGATGGCGGCGATGTTACAAATGCTGCGTGTCTTTCCCTGTGTATCTTGCCTCAGAAGTGCAAAAGCAATCCAATGCCCCCTTCCAGGGCCAAAAAATGGCGACAAAATCAGCAAATCCCCCGCTATGTCCCTGGGGTCAACCCCCCGGGATGGCTGCTGATAAGTGCATTATGCTTTTGTATGCGGCTCCCCACTGGGTCCTGTGGTTGAAGAGAGGTTTTGTTGGTGGATTCAAGGAACCATCAACTCTGGGTCGGGGAAACTTAAAGACTATCAGAAGTTCAAAATTGATAAGCTAAGCAATCGAGTTGTCTGTAAAATGTAATACCTGGTGTGACAAAGGGAGTGGGGTGGAGAAAGCAGGGGAGGGGGGTAGTTTTTGACCAGTGTTTGGGTACAGGGTGCCAATGAGGATATGAACCTTTTTGCATTTCTCTCTGGTTATGGCTGGCTTAATACTGCTTGATTTAACAAAATCCAACAGTGGTAAATTTCATGCAACTCTACCCTGTTCAGGACGATGACAAATTGTCGGGGTGCATTCTGTAAGACTTCTGTGCCAAAGATGTGCCAAGTCTTTTTAAATTCTTTGCCATGCGCCTGAGAAATGCTGAAGAACGATATTCTAAATTTAACTTCTCAAATAGATCGTAAGATGCCCATTATCAGCCAGGATATGGGCTGTAAAGAGAAGTTAACATGCCAAAAAGTTATCACGCCAATTTACCTTCTGTAGTGTATCATAAATTTAGACACAGCAAAATTTTAAAGGCCATGCCGAATATCTTTGGTGTGACCCACACTGAATGCACTTTGGGCAAATTATATATTAATAATCCCTGTTTAGAAACCATATTCTGTTGACTAAATCAGAAGACTTTGTAAGTTCCCCTACCCTTGGTGAAAATTGAAAAGATTGCTTGGAGACTCCCCAATTATCTTGGAGAGTAAGTGTTTCCTGGAGTCCATTCACATAAACTTACATTTATTTTTACTTTTTCAGTACACTTGTATGACAGCTTCCAAAAAGTATGTTGCCTTGGGTTCTAGTACTGGAGACCTTTATGTATTTGACAGGAAGACCAGAAAACATGTCAGATTCATAAGTAACAAGGTAAATTAATATACTGTACCATTCTAACAGGAAAGATTGCAAATAATTTAATGTTAAATTTTTGAACTTGTTATTGACAGGATGGTCCAATACTTGCTGCTTGCTTTGCACGATGTCGCAGTCTTTTAGGAGTAGCAACCAGGTATAGTTTTTTAATCCATAATTTATTGATAACTCAACTTTTGACAACCTCGTTCCCAGTAGGAGAGGACCCTGGGAACGAGGTTGAACTTTTGATTGGTTAATGGTAACGAAATAGTGTTTTGGTTTATGTTTATTTTAGAAAATGAAGAAATAAAATCGTAGAGATATACGTTGATGAAGGATCAGTTATCCAAACACCATCGTGGTCAGGATTTCAAACTGGTTTACTAAAAGTTTAAGGCAGAACAAATTAACTGTTTTTCTCCAGAGCACGAGCTGAAAAAGGCATTGTGTGACACATTGACGCGAGCAGCATCATGTGGACTCTAAAAGACTTCTGTTGTTCCAATGTCTGAATGTTATGTTATAAAACAAATAGTAAACTCCATAGCGTGACTGTACTATTGAGTCATGGATGCACTTGGGAGGTTTGCTAAGCTCGAAAGAAGCGTTAGAGTCACACTCAGCTATCGCCTCGTGCAACTCTTATGCTTCTTTCATGCTTAGCAACCTCCCGCGTGCATCCATAAACTCAATAGTACACGCTATGGCATTTACCATTTGTTAAATAACTAATCAGAAGTAAATTTTATTTTGTTGGTTGAAGTCCTGGCATTGTGCTTGTATGGGAAGTAAGTTCAAGGCACAGAGAGAAACCAAAGGTATGAGAATTAAAAATAAATTATGGTTACTGTCATAGTCCTAGTTGACCACCATAGTCAGTGTGTAAACTGGGTGTGAATGGCAGGGCTGAGAACTTCTGTGTCTACTATACATCATATCTGCACTATCTGTGATTGTCCACTAGTTACTGCTATGCAATCTTTCATATCAAAATCCAAAAGCTTATACATCTATCTCAAGGTTTTGCAGCAGTGAAAATCATGATAACTGGTACAAACTTAACCAGAAAGTTATTATTAAAAATCAAATTCAGTCGCTCAGGTGAGAGATTACTTAACTGCATGTTTGTTTTTGTTTGTTTAATAGTTTATTCGACGATCAGAGGAACACAAGGACACAACTGTCACTGCACTATGTTGGGATGAAGAGGAAACTCGTCTTTTCATTGGTGATGTGAAGGGTGTTGTTAGCGTCATTCACATTCCACAAGCAGGCAAAGTAATTTTAAAATGATCTCTATTCTTCCATTTTCCAAATTTTTCAACTGAATAATTTTCTTTAAATAGTTTAATAGATTCATTATCAGGTGCTCTTTCATGTCGCCAGAGACTCCAACCCTGCTTCTACTCCAGTCCTGCTCTTCTTCTGCCACCTCTTCTCTACTTCCTCTTGCTGTGTCCTCTCCCTCCCCTTCTCCCTAGCTATCTTCTCTTCCAAATCTTTTTTTGTCTTGCCCTCCTCTTCCTCCTCACTCAAAGTGCTTTCACGATACCTGAATCATTCATTCCTTATATTTTTCAGTTACCTGTAAAAAAAGGTTTTCCATTACTCCACACTACTGCTATTGTTGCAAAGGCTCACACCAGTATAGTACAGTTGGACTGTATCAGTGATAAACTTCTTGTTTCTACAATGACCAAGTGTGCCATTGTGGATCTCAAAAGGTTTGTTGAGTCATAGGTAATTTATTCATCTTCAAGGGTGAATTTTGCTAAGTAATCATTGGACAAGGTTAAGCATGAAATAATGTAGTAGAATGCTCAGAGATGTGCTTGTGTTCAGGCCTTTAGGGATCCAGATGATTTTTAAAGGTGTCAATGAGGAATTCAAACATTGTGCATTAACTTGCCAGCTCAAGTGGCAGACCTTGCTTTGTTTTTGGCCTAAGACCTCCCTAGCTGTTAGCATATTTTTGTTTAACTTACATGTAGCACTAAATGTTATTAATATTTAAGTGAGATGTTTTTTTGTTTTTAGTCTGAATTGTGTACCAGTTGGAGTCAAGCTAAGGTTAGTATTTCCTGGATTGTTGAGAATCCTGGTGAGGATTGCCATGGTTATGCTTAAACTTACCTTCACTTTTGTTCAACCTGAGTGTATATAATGGCCACCCTCAGGACTTGAGGAACTGGCTGTGTAATTCAGGACCACTAGAAATACTCACTGGGCATGGTCTAATGACAATTTTAAAGGCTATACATGTACACTTCATGCAAGGAAAACTAGGACACTCGACGCTCTTTCAAGTGATCAATGCTTTAATTTGAACAAGATTCAGTACCAACTTGTATTAAACACAACAAAGAAAAAAGTCATGTAACACTATGCAAAAGTACTGCGCAATAAATTGTTCCCTGCTCTTCTACTGAATACCAAGGAATTGTTACCTTACTCTTAGACTATTAATTTTCATTTCCACTGGTCTATTTTGAAAATCGGTGCTTTCAGATTAAATTAAGCCTTGGACCTTACATGAAGTTCTTACAGATCAGTATTCATTCCTAATATAGGGTCCATGGAAGTGATATTACCCTTGTATACGCACCTCAGTTCCATCATTGGCAGACTTTTCTTTCAAGCTTTGTTCACCCAGATATCTTGAGCACAAGGCATGTCTGATGTGTTGTAATTACACCTTTAGCCTTTGTTCAACCATGCTGTGCAGTTATAAATCATAAGTGATGATTATATTTTGCTGTGAGACCAACTATTCTGACTGCTGCCTGCAGGCAGGAATAATATTGACAGAGTCATGAATTCAACTTTCAATCTTTCAGGGATGGTTTATATGGGAGCTGCTTTGTTAAAGAGGGTAGCTCTGACAGTCCCACTATCTATGCAGCACGTCCTGGTTCAAGATTATGGGAAGTGAGTTCTCATTCTGTAGCATAATATGAATGGCATTATTCATAACCATGTAACTAAATACGGTAATAGCAAAGCAGGCTCATAACAAGTCTAGCCACTTTTCTGGTATAATCACCTTGAAAACGTCACTAGATCTTGGTATATTTAAGTGAAATTTTAGTCAAAACCTGGTCTGTCACTCCCAGGGAGCATGGCGAAAAGTGACAGAAAGTGACAGAAATTTTAGTTGGTGATGACCTCGCATGATCCATTCAGCTAGTAAAATTTGCCTGTAGCTGGCTGTTAGTCCCAGCATAACTCAGGGAAAACCCAGATTTGGTAATTTTATCTAATGGCTAGCACACTAGATCACATGTTGCTAACCTAACTTTTGCTTTGGGAAAAAGATTTTCACGTATTGGAACTTATTGGAAGCTGAGGATTTATGAGGATGACCAAAATATTTTGTTTAAGTTATAAATTACATGTGTCTTCTTTATAGGCTAGTATAGATGGACAAGTCATGGCAACACAGCAGTACAAGAATCTTCTAGGAACAGCACCAGTGCCATTACTTGGATATGGGTTAGTACCTACAACTCTGAAGATGGTTTTAGCAGTAGCCTTTTGACCAGTCTCGATGTGCTTGCTTCAAAATTCTTCACATGTCAGTAGTCTTTGGAAGCCCTCTGAAGATTAATGCCATTTTCTGAAGCCTTTTCATTCTCCAGTGCCTCTGTCTACCACCTCTCCATTTGTTCTGCTGGGAAGTGTTTGCACATTAGACTCTCACTGACACCTGTCAGAGATGCCAACCTAAACAAGTCAAAATTCGGGAGATCACCAACTTTACCTTTTTTGACCCATAAAAGCATTGTTCAAAGTAGCTCTAGATCTTCCTATTAAATCTTAAAAATTCATCAAAATAATATGAAAAAATTTCCCCAAAATTCCTATTATTTATTAATGTTAGAAAGATGCATTTTATGCACTTTTATTTCTTTTACCTGGGAGATTTGGTGACTCGAACGGGAGAGCAGGAGATGTGGTCTGTATATAGGAGACTCTAGGGTAATGCGGGTGAGTTGCCATGGATGACCTGTGCTCTGGAATTTGTGTCCAGGCCATTTTCTCCATGATATGTTCTTGGATAGGGCAGCCCAGTGTATTCTCACAGTGCTTCTTTCCACGTACCGGTAGTTGTATTATTTATGGGCACTGGCAGAGAAAGTTTGTGACAAAATACAGGGAACAGCTTGCAATGAGCTAGCCAGGATCTCAGACAGGGAGAAATACTTTTAATCAATTAAAAATTTATCATTTAGGACTTACTGCCATGGAGGTCATATTATGCCAAAGCTCAACTACCTTGTTGACTGTTTGCCGTGCTGTTGAAGATAAATTTTAGCCAAGACAAAAGTTAAGTAACATACCGGTAGTTTTTTTCTTTTGCAGTCATAGTGCCACCGAGCCAGTTACAGAAGGAGATTTTCCACCACAGTCTGTCAATTTTGCAAAGCTTTTGCTTGTCAGGTGATTTAACAACTGGTAACTTTGTCAATTAAGCCTTAGTTCTTTAATTTGTTAATCATGCGACATGCAGTGTACACTGTATGAAGAAATGCACTCAGTCTGATAATTTGAAGAAGACAATTACAGAAGGTGACCTTCTATTAGTGAAGAGCATCCCATATTCCTGAAATAGCTTTCTGGAAATTCTCAAACAATGTCCCAAAAAAATTTCTAAATACTGGTATCTTGAAAACCCCTCTGAATATCTCAAAATATCACATATTTTGGTTTAAAAATCGGCTGATTATGAATCCCTTAGGCCGAAATTTTTCCAAGTGGCAGCCGAAAAATATGTCAGAGATGTCTGCAGAGGTCGTGGGTTCAAATCCTGTTTAGGCCTGAATTTTTTTCAGGCTTTAATTTCACAACTGCCTAAGTTGTGTACATAACTGCAATGATCAATCATGTCTTCTTTTATTTCCTTGCAGTATAAATACTTCATCTTTCATATATTCATTTGATTTTGTACAAGGAGAGTTTGATGTTACATCAACAAACACTTGGGTCCTTACTATCTGCACCCCTTTAGTTGACTTCTGTAGATGTAACTCATTGACTTGCATGAAATTTACTCCAGGATCAGTTCATAGTGACATGGCATGGTACGTCAGTGTACATCATGGATCCAATCCTGGGGCAGTTGGTGGCTTGGTATGCCATGGAGAAAGGTAAGAATGGAGGCTGTATGCTTGTCAATACACCACGACCTTTTGCAAGTCTCTATATGTAGGAAGTGAGGTTCTTAAATTCCAAATTTCCAAACTGCTGGCTAGAGCATATTATTGCAACAAAGTAGTGTGCATTCTCTTCTGACATTGGAGCACCAAGCTTGTTCAGTCAAGATCAGTCAAGATCCCAGATGGGTGGCGGGGGGGGGGGGGGGGGTACTCCCAGAAAAATTGGGTGGAGGTGCCCTGCCCGCTTCCCAAAACCCTTACCCTATTTATGACCAAAATCTGCGATATTCCCTACCCTATTTATGACCTGACCAAAAATTTGCAACCCTATTTATGACTTGAACCTTACATTGAAATTCTGTTTCAGACCTGTATTATAGTTGGATCCCTAATTCAGACCAATGTTAAATTACCGTAAACATAATTTGTGAAGAGCTTTTGTTGATTCTCTTTTCGATAATGATGAAAAAGTGAATTCTCGCCTTAAAAACATACCCATATCAAGGCTAGAGTACAAAAACCATACCCTATTTATGATCAAAACGGCTGAAAAATCATACCTTTTGGGGCCGCACATACCTATTTAGCCCATATAAGGGAGTACCCCCCCCCCCCCCACCCCCCAGAGTTAAGATACCTGTATATTGGTCTGACTTATTCTTTTTTTGCATGTTTATGGACCTTGTCTCTGTCTTGGTCCATAAGCATGCAAAAAGAGGACTTGACCAACATCCAGCCATCCTGACCAAACATTGCTCAGTGACCCATATAAATATATTTGGTTGTGCTTGATTGGTCTAAGCACATTACATGACTGTTATGCCCCAGCTAAAACTGGGAAATATCCCAGTGATACAATGTATTCCCCAATTTTCAAAACTGCACATTTAGTGAAAAATATTTGAGGGATAATAAACACAGCAGCCTCCTTTTGTTGCAAACATATTCTCAGATATTTGTCCTTGGACACTGTCTGTTCCTCAAAGCTCACAGTTTTCCTTGAACTACACTCCAGGGAAAACTGTTTCATGCTTCTCTGAACTGATAGTGTCCACGGACAAACATCTGAGCATATTTTCACGCCAAATGAAGGATATTATTTAATAAAATACTTCTGAAATATTTGTAGTGGTGGAGGATGTTGTCTGTGTTGGAGAAGAGTTCTACATGTATGATGCTGAAGGCTGTGTGAAATGGTTTGCTCTTCTGTCTGTTAAAGAGTGTGTGTCAAGACTCTTTGAAATGGGAGAGATTGACCAATGTCTTCAGGTGAGTGCATAATTTGTAAAAGGAGTTTGGTGTGTTTTGAGTCTGGTAACAAGGAGAAGTGTGTACAAACCAAGTGGTCAGCACCAGCTGGAACCAGAAGTAGCAACTTGGAGTATTACTACACTGCACAGTTGGCTTCTTAGAACAGCTCTGACATCTGCTGTTCTTAGGTCCTGTTAAGTTTCCTACTAAATCTGTGGTGTGTTTTGATTATCCTCAGGTGCTGTTAAGCTGCAGACATTACATCATTCCTGGCTCTGCAAGAGATTCGGTTCCTGTGTCATTGGTTGCAAAACTCAGAGAAGATTTAAGAGAAGAAGGCAATGAAGACAAAAAGGTATGTATTCATGGCCATTTGATAAACTGAGCAGTTTGTCTGTTTGCAGCTTTTTTACCAGTAGAAATACTCTCCAGCTGTGATTTACAATGAATTAATTTTAACTGCCATTTGTTTATGATAGGATCTCATTAATGAGCTGGAAGAACTTGAGCGTAACATGGAACCTGCAACAGAAGCCAGTGACGATCCACCAAGTAACCATGGTAACACTAGCTTAACAGACAGTCCTGACACCCTTAGTTTGTGCAGTGACGCCTTCACAGATGATTTACAGTTAAATGCACCATCTGATGGAAGAATATCAGAAACAAAGAGGATCATGTCAAGATGGCAACCATTCATTTGGATGAAGGGTCTGTGAGTAAAAGTGGTCTGCATAGGAAGGTGAAGAAGCAATGGAGTGCTGACATTACACTTGAAGGTATGCTGATGTCGGCTGCTGCAGCAGCCAAGAAATTCACTGCTGAGCGACAGAAGGGATTCAACAAACTGAAGAGATCACAATCAGCTGACAGCCCAGGAGGTGGAAGACCATCAAGTTCTCCTGGAGCAGACAGCAGTCCAGATCCACACTGTGAGATCGCCAGTGATGCTGACACTGTTGCATATGTTGAGGGACTGGATATCCAGGACACCATCCAGGAAGAGGAAACTCCACTGCTACAGAAGAAGGCACATGAGCAGAGTCCATGTCATTCTGATGACAGTGAATCAAGACAGTCTGGAAATGAAGAAAGGGGAGTTGTGGAAGATGAAGCATCAGATAAGTGAGTAATGCTATTTTAGTGTTCTCCTGGTAAGCTTTTGGTGGTCTCTGATGTGTAAGAAGAGTTTGCAAATGGAATGCAGTCGTTGGGTCAATGGTCCACCAAAGAGAACTTTTTTTTCGATGTTTTTATGTGTTTTTATCTTTGTTCACAGGAGGGAAAAGTTAAGTTTACGAGAGAAAAAGAAAAGAAAGAAGAGAGTTGTCACTGTTGGTATGTGTAGTTCTCGAAAATAAATCTTGCTGTCTTATTCTCTGATTTTCTACTGTACTTGCTCTTCAGATCCGTTAGAGTTTCTGTTCGTTGTTGCTGTATGACCGGTTTTAACCCTAATACAGCACTTTAAATTTGTCTTTTTCAGATATTGATTCACCTCAAAAACTAAAACAAGGTATTGGTTAAAACTTATTTTGTTTAGTTTGGTCTGCTCAATAGCTTATAAGAAATGCTATTGTGCTCTGCTTTCAATATGACACGAACCAAGATAACTCCGTGCCAAATAAAATCAAAACAGTGAAGATAGTTTGCTGTAAAGATAGTATCGTTTGCTTGGAGTTAATGGCAAGACAGTTTTCTCGCATTCTGTGAAGATTCATGAGTGATCCCATTGTGGAGTGCTTATTAGTAAATGATTTGTTTAATCATGTCTTATATGAGTAATGCTTTCTTGTAAATATTCAGAGGACAATCCAACACCTCATGGATGGAGTTCTTCCTTTCGTGCAACATATTCCTCAACTGGAGAAACAGAGGTAATAGCATTTATAGCCAGTCGTCTGTCTGTCTGTCCGTCTGCCATTTTCATAACTGTAACTACATGGTTTGGCAATTGATATAGATAAGGAACAGAG
This sequence comes from Platygyra sinensis, assembly GCA_019787425.1. Lineage (NCBI taxonomy): Eukaryota > Metazoa > Cnidaria > Anthozoa > Scleractinia > Merulinidae > Platygyra > Platygyra sinensis. Next base: position 14,172 of record JAHPZR010047645.1, read on the forward strand.
GTTTGTCAGAACCTGTCAGCCCTATACAAAGTGAACTGCCTCCTGCTATTCCCGCCATGCTATCAAAAGCCAAGGGACTGCTGAAAAAGAAACTGAAACCCTCATCAGGAGATCTCTCTCCATTACCATCTCCCTCTCCACCTGCTGAAGAGCAAACAGTGGACAAGGCAGAAGAGGAGTCACAGATGATAAAGTGTCCGCAGGAGGTCGAGGAGCTCATAGAGTGTTCAGCAAAGACACGGTGTGTTCATATCTGTGAGTTTGACTTACTCTGTGAAAGGCTTATGTCTAATTATCCTAAGCTTGTATTTGCAGCCCCATCATTAGTGCATCCATACTCTAAATGCTGCACTTAGTGAATGAAACAAAAAGCTCTATCTGGCATGGAATTGTACATAAATTATTCATACAAAGTCCGTTAGGATATGTACAAAGTACTCTTGAGAGAAACATGAGGCAGTAAAAGGCAAATTGCTTCAAACTTTGTGAATGTTTAGTAAAAACAAGGTCAGGTTCAGTGTTCTTTTAGTATATGCCACTTTAGAAATGAGGAGAAATCTGAGAATGAGGAGAAATCGCGGTCACTTTTTCAATCGTTCCTGGGGGTAGTATGGCTTCTCATCTTCTGTTTTGTCCTTTGTAATGGTCCCACAAGCAACTGCGAGGCGAGACTCAATCCTGACCTTTTCTTGTTTCATTAAGAACAGCGAATAATGAAAGATCAATGATTGTGCTTCTTTTGTTTTAAGGAATGAAGTAAAAAATCCCCTCATTCTCTTCAGTATCAGTAGCCTTCGTGAAGCTTTTGAAGAATGGATCCCAAAGCTTCATGGAGCCATGAAGAGCTGTCTAGAGTTGAACCATAACAATGATGCAAACAACTCTAAGATTGATTTGACATATTTTCTTGACGAGCCTTCATTTGCCGATGTCTCATATCTAACACAAATGTGTTTTGATTGTGGTGTGTATGGATTGAAAGGCATGGAATCCTTACTTGACGTTTCTTGTGATGTGATAAGCAGTGAGAAAACATCTTCTCCTACATCCTCAGTGGTTGAAGATAATACAGAAATGACCGATGTAGCTCAGTCCAAGGATGATGTTTCAAGTATTGTTGTACCCAAAGCCTCTGAGACAGTCAAAGAAGACGAAGCTCATGAATGCGATTCTTCCTCTTTGGTCGAAGGCTTTGAGGCAACTAATGAATCAACAAAAGCTGGGTATTCTACATCACACATTGATGAACCAATTCCCCCTTCAATCAGCACAAATGTGATAGAGGAAAGTTGCCAGGGGAGCACTCCGAAAAGCGACTCTGGAGATGTTGCTGAGATAAATTGTGACATCGTTGAGCAAGTGGAGGTGTCGCCTGATGACACTAAAAGGACTCGGCACAAATCCAGTGACATAAGTGCCACCTCACTTGAAGAAACATCCAGCAATGCCTCGTCAGCAAAGCAAAGCCAAACTGCTTTTTATTCAGTGCCAATTTGTGAGCACACGTGTGGGGTGTGTGAAAATGGAACTGCATTTTGTGGGAAGGATAATGAACACTCAGTAGAACAGGAGAATGACAGCAATCGTTCAAAATTCTTGGCTTACTATTTCTTTCTCCTGGACGTCAAACAATTACGACGGACGCTCTTTTTGAGCAGGGGAGACAGAAGAAAGACTTGGGACGCGTTTGTGGAGTGTCTGTCGGGTATGTGACTTGACAAAGTGATTTGAAAGATCTTGAACTGTCAACAATGCATTGATTTCTGTGGTTTGAAGTAACGTGATACTGTTGTTAGTAGTATGATGTGTCTAGAATTATACCCAGTTTAACATGAGTGTTTTTTGCGTGTATAGTTTATGTTACAGGCTTGAATTTTTACGTAAGTGATCTTTGGTTCCGGCAAGAACCTTGCCCACATGAATTCAATAGCAAAGCGCGCGAGTGACGTCATGACTCAGACAAGACTCAGACAAACAAACTGGAATGGTGGATGATTTTGAAGATTTCTTTAAGAGCAAAAGCCGATGTTCCTAAAACACTTGTGAAACAAAAACTTCGCTTATATTCCCTGTATTTCCCTCAGAACAAGCTTATGTCGACTGAGTCTCGCGGGGAATTCAGTGATTTGCATTCTATTTTTAGACTTCGTGCGCTTTGCTATTGCGCAAAAAGCAGTGAGATTTTTGAGCCGTCATGCAATTGTGATATTATCTCTTTGTAAAGTGTCATCCATGTTATTCAGTTAAAGTATGAATAATTGTCTTGTCGTTTAGGTCTTGTTACCGCTGATGACGTCGTTACTAGGTACTTAAAAGAAGGTGATGCACGTCGGGCACTTCATGAACTGCATGATGGGATGGATGCATACTCTGATATCCTACTTTACCATTTAACTTGGTAAGCTTTGCTAACTTTTCGACCCTTTTTCTTTGAGACTGTCGTGGAAAAGTTATTGCAACTGCCTGTGATCACTTTCTAATAAAACAGCTCACACATTCGTGACCCACCAAATTAGAACTAAATATATGGTGCCTACTGGCTTTGCAAAGAATCAGTTTTATATCTAACGTTCAAAAAATCTGGAGTTTCTTGGACATTTTTTGGTTACAATTTTGGGATGAAAAACGAATTATTTAGTGTAAACAAATAATACTGTCGCCAATGAGTAATGTCTTTTAGCCTCACTCTGTTTCCTTGTTGTTGGCCCTCTACTTGTGCCACGTTATTCTAATGATGTACGGTTACTTGATACTGGACTATTGATTGTTACCAGTCTCAATTTCCCATTTGTAGCTTGTATGAACACAGCAGCCGCGAGACAATGATAACATGCGCTAGAATGTTCCCTGATGTACAGCCATGGGAAGTAATGGAGATCTGTCGTCAGAGTAGTGCTCTCAGTCTGGAATCTGGTTCTGCGAATTTTGTATTTTATGTGGAACAGCTTATGCGATGGCGAGCTGAGGTTGGAAATACCAAGTACGAGTTTTCACTAATCCTCATAAACTGTAGTTAGTTAGTTAGTCGCGTTAGTGACTTTTTGTTTTATATTTGACATATTAACAGGAATAGCTTAGAGTGCGTTGTTCTTGCTATTAACTAGACAAATACCTCAGACAAAATAACTTGACGTGACATGACGAGTGACGTGACATGACATAACATAACTTGACGTGACGTGACGGATGACATAACATGACTTGACTTGACTTGAGTGACATGACATATGAATGGACCTAACATGATGGTGTTATTTTTCTGGTAACAATCAATAGTCCAGTATCAAGTAACCGTACATCATTAGAATAACGTGGCACAAGTAGAGGGCCAACAACAAGGAAACAGAGTGAGGCTAAAAGACATTACTCATTGGCGACAGTATTATTTGTTTACACTAAATAATTCGTTTTTCATCCCAAAATTGTAACCAAAAAATGTCCAAGAAACTCCAGATTTTTTGAACGTTAGATATAAAACTGATTCTTTGCAAAGCCAGTAGGCACCATATATTTAGTTCTAATTTGGTGGGTCACGAATGTGTGAGCTGTTTTATTAGAAAGTGATCACAGGCAGTTGCAATAACTTTTCCACGACAGTCTCAAAGAAAAAGGGTCGAAAAGTTAGCAAAGCTTACCAAGTTAAATGGTAAAGTAGGATATCAGAGTATGCATCCATCCCATCATGCAGTTCATGAAGTGCCCGACGTGCATCACCTTCTTTTAAGTACCTAGTAACGACGTCATCAGCGGTAACAAGACCTAAACGACAAGACAATTATTCATACTTTAACTGAATAACATGGATGACACTTTACAAAGAGATAATATCACAATTGCATGACGGCTCAAAAATCTCACTGCTTTTTGCGCAATAGCAAAGCGCACGAAGTCTAAAAATAGAATGCAAATCACTGAATTCCCCGCGAGACTCAGTCGACATAAGCTTGTTCTGAGGGAAATACAGGGAATATAAGCGAAGTTTTTGTTTCACAAGTGTTTTAGGAACATCGGCTTTTGCTCTTAAAGAAATCTTCAAAATCATCCACCATTCCAGTTTGTTTGTCTGAGTCTTGTCTGAGTCATGACGTCACTCGCGCGCTTTGCTATTGAATTCATGTGGGCAAGGTTCTTGCCGGAACCAAAGATCACTTACGTAAAAATTCAAGCCTGTAACATAAACTATACACGCAAAAACACTCATGTTAAACTGGGTATAATTCTAGACACATCATACTACTAACAACAGTATCACGTTACTTCAAACCACAGAAATCAATGCATTGTTGACAGTTCAAGATCTTTCAAATCACTTTGTCAAGTCACATACCCGACAGACACTCCACAAACGCGTCCCAAGTCTTTCTTCTGTCTCCCCTGCTCAAAAAGAGCGTCCGTCGTAATTGTTTGACGTCCAGGAGAAAGAAATAGTAAGCCAAGAATTTTGAACGATTGCTGTCATTCTCCTGTTCTACTGAGTGTTCATTATCCTTCCCACAAAATGCAGTTCCATTTTCACACACCCCACACGTGTGCTCACAAATTGGCACTGAATAAAAAGCAGTTTGGCTTTGCTTTGCTGACGAGGCATTGCTGGATGTTTCTTCAAGTGAGGTGGCACTTATGTCACTGGATTTGTGCCGAGTCCTTTTAGTGTCATCAGGCGACACCTCCACTTGCTCAACGATGTCACAATTTATCTCAGCAACATCTCCAGAGTCGCTTTTCGGAGTGCTCCCCTGGCAACTTTCCTCTATCACATTTGTGCTGATTGAAGGGGGAATTGGTTCATCAATGTGTGATGTAGAATACCCAGCTTTTGTTGATTCATTAGTTGCCTCAAAGCCTTCGACCAAAGAGGAAGAATCGCATTCATGAGCTTCGTCTTCTTTGACTGTCTCAGAGGCTTTGGGTACAACAATACTTGAAACATCATCCTTGGACTGAGCTACATCGGTCATTTCTGTATTATCTTCAACCACTGAGGATGTAGGAGAAGATGTTTTCTCACTGCTTATCACATCACAAGAAACGTCAAGTAAGGATTCCATGCCTTTCAATCCATACACACCACAATCAAAACACATTTGTGTTAGATATGAGACATCGGCAAATGAAGGCTCGTCAAGAAAATATGTCAAATCAATCTTAGAGTTGTTTGCATCATTGTTATGGTTCAACTCTAGACAGCTCTTCATGGCTCCATGAAGCTTTGGGATCCATTCTTCAAAAGCTTCACGAAGGCTACTGATACTGAAGAGAATGAGGGGATTTTTTACTTCATTCCTTAAAACAAAAGAAGCACAATCATTGATCTTTCATTATTCGCTGTTCTTAATGAAACAAGAAAAGGTCAGGATTGAGTCTCGCCTCGCAGTTGCTTGTGGGACCATTACAAAGGACAAAACAGAAGATGAGAAGCCATACTACCCCCAGGAACGATTGAAAAAGTGACCGCGATTTCTCCTCATTCTCAGATTTCTCCTCATTTCTAAAGTGGCATATACTAAAAGAACACTGAACCTGACCTTGTTTTTACTAAACATTCACAAAGTTTGAAGCAATTTGCCTTTTACTGCCTCATGTTTCTCTCAAGAGTACTTTGTACATATCCTAACGGACTTTGTATGAATAATTTATGTACAATTCCATGCCAGATAGAGCTTTTTGTTTCATTCACTAAGTGCAGCATTTAGAGTATGGATGCACTAATGATGGGGCTGCAAATACAAGCTTAGGATAATTAGACATAAGCCTTTCACAGAGTAAGTCAAACTCACAGATATGAACACACCGTGTCTTTGCTGAACACTCTATGAGCTCCTCGACCTCCTGCGGACACTTTATCATCTGTGACTCCTCTTCTGCCTTGTCCACTGTTTGCTCTTCAGCAGGTGGAGAGGGAGATGGTAATGGAGAGAGATCTCCTGATGAGGGTTTCAGTTTCTTTTTCAGCAGTCCCTTGGCTTTTGATAGCATGGCGGGAATAGCAGGAGGCAGTTCACTTTGTATAGGGCTGACAGGTTCTGACAAACCTCTGTTCCTTATCTATATCAATTGCCAAACCATGTAGTTACAGTTATGAAAATGGCAGACGGACAGACAGACAGACGACTGGCTATAAATGCTATTACCTCTGTTTCTCCAGTTGAGGAATATGTTGCACGAAAGGAAGAACTCCATCCATGAGGTGTTGGATTGTCCTCTGAATATTTACAAGAAAGCATTACTCATATAAGACATGATTAAACAAATCATTTACTAATAAGCACTCCACAATGGGATCACTCATGAATCTTCACAGAATGCGAGAAAACTGTCTTGCCATTAACTCCAAGCAAACGATACTATCTTTACAGCAAACTATCTTCACTGTTTTGATTTTATTTGGCACGGAGTTATCTTGGTTCGTGTCATATTGAAAGCAGAGCACAATAGCATTTCTTATAAGCTATTGAGCAGACCAAACTAAACAAAATAAGTTTTAACCAATACCTTGTTTTAGTTTTTGAGGTGAATCAATATCTGAAAAAGACAAATTTAAAGTGCTGTATTAGGGTTAAAACCGGTCATACAGCAACAACGAACAGAAACTCTAACGGATCTGAAGAGCAAGTACAGTAGAAAATCAGAGAATAAGACAGCAAGATTTATTTTCGAGAACTACACATACCAACAGTGACAACTCTCTTCTTTCTTTTCTTTTTCTCTCGTAAACTTAACTTTTCCCTCCTGTGAACAAAGATAAAAACACATAAAAACATCGAAAAAAAAGTTCTCTTTGGTGGACCATTGACCCAACGACTGCATTCCATTTGCAAACTCTTCTTACACATCAGAGACCACCAAAAGCTTACCAGGAGAACACTAAAATAGCATTACTCACTTATCTGATGCTTCATCTTCCACAACTCCCTTTCTTCATTTCCAGACTGTCTTGATTCACTGTCATCAGAATGACATGGACTCTGCTCATGTGCCTTCTTCTGTAGCAGTGGAGTTTCCTCTTCCTGGATGGTGTCCTGGATATCCAGTCCCTCAACATATGCAACAGTGTCAGCATCACTGGCGATCTCACAGTGTGGATCTGGACTGCTGTCTGCTCCAGGAGAACTTGATGGTCTTCCACCTCCTGGGCTGTCAGCTGATTGTGATCTCTTCAGTTTGTTGAATCCCTTCTGTCGCTCAGCAGTGAATTTCTTGGCTGCTGCAGCAGCCGACATCAGCATACCTTCAAGTGTAATGTCAGCACTCCATTGCTTCTTCACCTTCCTATGCAGACCACTTTTACTCACAGACCCTTCATCCAAATGAATGGTTGCCATCTTGACATGATCCTCTTTGTTTCTGATATTCTTCCATCAGATGGTGCATTTAACTGTAAATCATCTGTGAAGGCGTCACTGCACAAACTAAGGGTGTCAGGACTGTCTGTTAAGCTAGTGTTACCATGGTTACTTGGTGATCGTCACTGGCTTCTGTTGCAGGTTCCATGTTACGCTCAAGTTCTTCCAGCTCATTATGAGATCCTATCATAAACAAATGGCAGTTAAAATTAATTCATTGTAAATCACAGCTGGAGAGTATTTCTACTGGTAAAAAAGCTGCAAACAGACAAACTGCTCAGTTTATCAAATGGCCATGAATACATACCTTTTTGTCTTCATTGCCTTCTTCTCTTAAATCTTCTCTGAGTTTTGCAACCAATGACACAGGAACCGAATCTCTTGCAGAGCCAGGAATGATGTAATGTCTGCAGCTTAACAGCACCTGAGGATAATCAAAACACACCACAGATTTAGTAGGAAACTTAACAGGACCTAAGAACAGCAGATGTCAGAGCTGTTCTAAGAAGCCAACTGTGCAGTGTAGTAATACTCCAAGTTGCTACTTCTGGTTCCAGCTGGTGCTGACCACTTGGTTTGTACACACTTCTCCTTGTTACCAGACTCAAAACACACCAAACTCCTTTTACAAATTATGCACTCACCTGAAGACATTGGTCAATCTCTCCCATTTCAAAGAGTCTTGACACACACTCTTTAACAGACAGAAGAGCAAACCATTTCACACAGCCTTCAGCATCATACATGTAGAACTCTTCTCCAACACAGACAACATCCTCCACCACTACAAATATTTCAGAAGTATTTTATTAAATAATATCCTTCATTTGGCGTGAAAATATGCTCAGATGTTTGTCCGTGGACACTATCAGTTCAGAGAAGCATGAAACAGTTTTCCCTGGAGTGTAGTTCAAGGAAAACTGTGAGCTTTGAGGAACAGACAGTGTCCAAGGACAAATATCTGAGAATATGTTTGCAACAAAGGAGGCTGCTGTGTTTATTATCCCTCAAATATTTTTCACTAAATGTGCAGTTTTGAAAATTGGGGAATACATTGTATCACTGGGATATTTCCCAGTTTTAGCTGGGGCATAACAGTCATGTAATGTGCTTAGACCATCAAGCACAACCAAATATATTTATATGGGTCACTGAGCAATGTTTGGTCAGGATGGCTGGATGTTGGTCAAGTCCTCTTTTTGCATGCTTATGGACCAAGACAGAGACAAGGTCCATAAACATGCAAAAAAAGAATAAGTCAGACCAATATACAGGTATCTTAACTCTGGGGGGTGGGGGGGGGGGGGGTACTCCCTTATATGGGCTAAATAGGTATGTGCGGCCCCAAAAGGTATGATTTTTCAGCCGTTTTGATCATAAATAGGGTATGGTTTTTGTACTCTAGCCTTGATATGGGTATGTTTTTAAGGCGAGAATTCACTTTTTCATCATTATCGAAAGAGAATCAACAAAAGCTCTTCACAAATTATGTTTACGGTAATTTAACATTGGTCTGAATTAGGGATCCAACTATAATACAGGTCTGAAACAGAATTTCAATGTAAGGTTCAAGTCATAAATAGGGTTGCAAATTTTTGGTCAGGTCATAAATAGGGTAGGGAATATCGCAGATTTTGGTCATAAATAGGGTAAGGGTTTTGGGAAGCGGGCAGGGCACCTCCACCCAATTTTTCTGGGAGTACCCCCCCCCCCCCCCCCGCCACCCATCTGGGATCTTGACTGATCTTGACTGAACAAGCTTGGTGCTCCAATGTCAGAAGAGAATGCACACTACTTTGTTGCAATAATATGCTCTAGCCAGCAGTTTGGAAATTTGGAATTTAAGAACCTCACTTCCTACATATAGAGACTTGCAAAAGGTCGTGGTGTATTGACAAGCATACAGCCTCCATTCTTACCTTTCTCCATGGCATACCAAGCCACCAACTGCCCCAGGATTGGATCCATGATGTACACTGACGTACCATGCCATGTCACTATGAACTGATCCTGGAGTAAATTTCATGCAAGTCAATGAGTTACATCTACAGAAGTCAACTAAAGGGGTGCAGATAGTAAGGACCCAAGTGTTTGTTGATGTAACATCAAACTCTCCTTGTACAAAATCAAATGAATATATGAAAGATGAAGTATTTATACTGCAAGGAAATAAAAGAAGACATGATTTGATCATTGCAGTTATGTACACAACTTAGGCAGTTGTGAAATTAAAGCCTGAAAAAAATTCAGGCCTAAACAGGATTTGAACCCACGACCTCTGCAGACAATCTCTGACATATTTTTCGGCTGCCACTTGGAAAAATTTCGGCCTAAGGATTCATAATCAGCCGATTTTTAAACCAAAATATGTGATATTTTGAGATATTCAGAGGGGTTTTCAAGATACCAGTATTTAGAAATTTTTTTGGGACATTGTTTGAGAATTTCCAGAAAGCTATTTCAGGAATATGGATGCTCTTCACTAATAGAAGGTCACCTTCTGTAATTGTCTTCTTCAAATTATCAGACTGAGTGCATTTCTTCATACAGTGTACACTGCATGTCGCATGATTAACAAATTAAAGAACTAAGGCTTAATTGACAAAGTTACCAGTTGTTAAATCACCTGACAAGCAAAAGCTTTGCAAAATTGACAGACTGTGGTGGAAAATCTCCTTCTGTAACTGGCTCGGTGGCACTATGACTGCAAAGAAAAAAACTACCGGTATGTTACTTAACTTTTGTCTTGGCTAAAATTTATCTTCAACAGCACGGCAAACAGTCAACAAGGTAGTTGAGCTTTGGCATAATATGACCTCCATGGCAGTAAGTCCTAAATGATAAATTTTTAATTGATTAAAAGTATTTCTCCCTGTCTGAGATCCTGGCTAGCTCATTGCAAGCTGTTCCCTGTATTTTGTCACAAACTTTCTCTGCCAGTGCCCATAAATAATACAACTACCGGTACGTGGAAAGAAGCACTGTGAGAATACACTGGGCTGCCCTATCCAAGAACATATCATGGAGAAAATGGCCTGGACACAAATTCCAGAGCACAGGTCATCCATGGCAACTCACCCGCATTACCCTAGAGTCTCCTATATACAGACCACATCTCCTGCTCTCCCGTTCGAGTCACCAAATCTCCCAGGTAAAAGAAATAAAAGTGCATAAAATGCATCTTTCTAACATTAATAAATAATAGGAATTTTGGGGAAATTTTTTCATATTATTTTGATGAATTTTTAAGATTTAATAGGAAGATCTAGAGCTACTTTGAACAATGCTTTTATGGGTCAAAAAAGGTAAAGTTGGTGATCTCCCGAATTTTGACTTGTTTAGGTTGGCATCTCTGACAGGTGTCAGTGAGAGTCTAATGTGCAAACACTTCCCAGCAGAACAAATGGAGAGGTGGTAGACAGAGGCACTGGAGAATGAAAAGGCTTCAGAAAATGGCATTAATCTTCAGAGGGCTTCCAAAGACTACTGACATGTGAAGAATTTTGAAGCAAGCACATCGAGACTGGTCAAAAGGCTACTGCTAAAACCATCTTCAGAGTTGTAGGTACTAACCCATATCCAAGTAATGGCACTGGTGCTGTTCCTAGAAGATTCTTGTACTGCTGTGTTGCCATGACTTGTCCATCTATACTAGCCTATAAAGAAGACACATGTAATTTATAACTTAAACAAAATATTTTGGTCATCCTCATAAATCCTCAGCTTCCAATAAGTTCCAATACGTGAAAATCTTTTTCCCAAAGCAAAAGTTAGGTTAGCAACATGTGATCTAGTGTGCTAGCCATTAGATAAAATTACCAAATCTGGGTTTTCCCTGAGTTATGCTGGGACTAACAGCCAGCTACAGGCAAATTTTACTAGCTGAATGGATCATGCGAGGTCATCACCAACTAAAATTTCTGTCACTTTCTGTCACTTTTCGCCATGCTCCCTGGGAGTGACAGACCAGGTTTTGACTAAAATTTCACTTAAATATACCAAGATCTAGTGACGTTTTCAAGGTGATTATACCAGAAAAGTGGCTAGACTTGTTATGAGCCTGCTTTGCTATTACCGTATTTAGTTACATGGTTATGAATAATGCCATTCATATTATGCTACAGAATGAGAACTCACTTCCCATAATCTTGAACCAGGACGTGCTGCATAGATAGTGGGACTGTCAGAGCTACCCTCTTTAACAAAGCAGCTCCCATATAAACCATCCCTGAAAGATTGAAAGTTGAATTCATGACTCTGTCAATATTATTCCTGCCTGCAGGCAGCAGTCAGAATAGTTGGTCTCACAGCAAAATATAATCATCACTTATGATTTATAACTGCACAGCATGGTTGAACAAAGGCTAAAGGTGTAATTACAACACATCAGACATGCCTTGTGCTCAAGATATCTGGGTGAACAAAGCTTGAAAGAAAAGTCTGCCAATGATGGAACTGAGGTGCGTATACAAGGGTAATATCACTTCCATGGACCCTATATTAGGAATGAATACTGATCTGTAAGAACTTCATGTAAGGTCCAAGGCTTAATTTAATCTGAAAGCACCGATTTTCAAAATAGACCAGTGGAAATGAAAATTAATAGTCTAAGAGTAAGGTAACAATTCCTTGGTATTCAGTAGAAGAGCAGGGAACAATTTATTGCGCAGTACTTTTGCATAGTGTTACATGACTTTTTTCTTTGTTGTGTTTAATACAAGTTGGTACTGAATCTTGTTCAAATTAAAGCATTGATCACTTGAAAGAGCGTCGAGTGTCCTAGTTTTCCTTGCATGAAGTGTACATGTATAGCCTTTAAAATTGTCATTAGACCATGCCCAGTGAGTATTTCTAGTGGTCCTGAATTACACAGCCAGTTCCTCAAGTCCTGAGGGTGGCCATTATATACACTCAGGTTGAACAAAAGTGAAGGTAAGTTTAAGCATAACCATGGCAATCCTCACCAGGATTCTCAACAATCCAGGAAATACTAACCTTAGCTTGACTCCAACTGGTACACAATTCAGACTAAAAACAAAAAAACATCTCACTTAAATATTAATAACATTTAGTGCTACATGTAAGTTAAACAAAAATATGCTAACAGCTAGGGAGGTCTTAGGCCAAAAACAAAGCAAGGTCTGCCACTTGAGCTGGCAAGTTAATGCACAATGTTTGAATTCCTCATTGACACCTTTAAAAATCATCTGGATCCCTAAAGGCCTGAACACAAGCACATCTCTGAGCATTCTACTACATTATTTCATGCTTAACCTTGTCCAATGATTACTTAGCAAAATTCACCCTTGAAGATGAATAAATTACCTATGACTCAACAAACCTTTTGAGATCCACAATGGCACACTTGGTCATTGTAGAAACAAGAAGTTTATCACTGATACAGTCCAACTGTACTATACTGGTGTGAGCCTTTGCAACAATAGCAGTAGTGTGGAGTAATGGAAAACCTTTTTTTACAGGTAACTGAAAAATATAAGGAATGAATGATTCAGGTATCGTGAAAGCACTTTGAGTGAGGAGGAAGAGGAGGGCAAGACAAAAAAAGATTTGGAAGAGAAGATAGCTAGGGAGAAGGGGAGGGAGAGGACACAGCAAGAGGAAGTAGAGAAGAGGTGGCAGAAGAAGAGCAGGACTGGAGTAGAAGCAGGGTTGGAGTCTCTGGCGACATGAAAGAGCACCTGATAATGAATCTATTAAACTATTTAAAGAAAATTATTCAGTTGAAAAATTTGGAAAATGGAAGAATAGAGATCATTTTAAAATTACTTTGCCTGCTTGTGGAATGTGAATGACGCTAACAACACCCTTCACATCACCAATGAAAAGACGAGTTTCCTCTTCATCCCAACATAGTGCAGTGACAGTTGTGTCCTTGTGTTCCTCTGATCGTCGAATAAACTATTAAACAAACAAAAACAAACATGCAGTTAAGTAATCTCTCACCTGAGCGACTGAATTTGATTTTTAATAATAACTTTCTGGTTAAGTTTGTACCAGTTATCATGATTTTCACTGCTGCAAAACCTTGAGATAGATGTATAAGCTTTTGGATTTTGATATGAAAGATTGCATAGCAGTAACTAGTGGACAATCACAGATAGTGCAGATATGATGTATAGTAGACACAGAAGTTCTCAGCCCTGCCATTCACACCCAGTTTACACACTGACTATGGTGGTCAACTAGGACTATGACAGTAACCATAATTTATTTTTAATTCTCATACCTTTGGTTTCTCTCTGTGCCTTGAACTTACTTCCCATACAAGCACAATGCCAGGACTTCAACCAACAAAATAAAATTTACTTCTGATTAGTTATTTAACAAATGGTAAATGCCATAGCGTGTACTATTGAGTTTATGGATGCACGCGGGAGGTTGCTAAGCATGAAAGAAGCATAAGAGTTGCACGAGGCGATAGCTGAGTGTGACTCTAACGCTTCTTTCGAGCTTAGCAAACCTCCCAAGTGCATCCATGACTCAATAGTACAGTCACGCTATGGAGTTTACTATTTGTTTTATAACATAACATTCAGACATTGGAACAACAGAAGTCTTTTAGAGTCCACATGATGCTGCTCGCGTCAATGTGTCACACAATGCCTTTTTCAGCTCGTGCTCTGGAGAAAAACAGTTAATTTGTTCTGCCTTAAACTTTTAGTAAACCAGTTTGAAATCCTGACCACGATGGTGTTTGGATAACTGATCCTTCATCAACGTATATCTCTACGATTTTATTTCTTCATTTTCTAAAATAAACATAAACCAAAACACTATTTCGTTACCATTAACCAATCAAAAGTTCAACCTCGTTCCCAGGGTCCTCTCCTACTGGGAACGAGGTTGTCAAAAGTTGAGTTATCAATAAATTATGGATTAAAAAACTATACCTGGTTGCTACTCCTAAAAGACTGCGACATCGTGCAAAGCAAGCAGCAAGTATTGGACCATCCTGTCAATAACAAGTTCAAAAATTTAACATTAAATTATTTGCAATCTTTCCTGTTAGAATGGTACAGTATATTAATTTACCTTGTTACTTATGAATCTGACATGTTTTCTGGTCTTCCTGTCAAATACATAAAGGTCTCCAGTACTAGAACCCAAGGCAACATACTTTTTGGAAGCTGTCATACAAGTGTACTGAAAAAGTAAAAATAAATGTAAGTTTATGTGAATGGACTCCAGGAAACACTTACTCTCCAAGATAATTGGGGAGTCTCCAAGCAATCTTTTCAATTTTCACCAAGGGTAGGGGAACTTACAAAGTCTTCTGATTTAGTCAACAGAATATGGTTTCTAAACAGGGATTATTAATATATAATTTGCCCAAAGTGCATTCAGTGTGGGTCACACCAAAGATATTCGGCATGGCCTTTAAAATTTTGCTGTGTCTAAATTTATGATACACTACAGAAGGTAAATTGGCGTGATAACTTTTTGGCATGTTAACTTCTCTTTACAGCCCATATCCTGGCTGATAATGGGCATCTTACGATCTATTTGAGAAGTTAAATTTAGAATATCGTTCTTCAGCATTTCTCAGGCGCATGGCAAAGAATTTAAAAAGACTTGGCACATCTTTGGCACAGAAGTCTTACAGAATGCACCCCGACAATTTGTCATCGTCCTGAACAGGGTAGAGTTGCATGAAATTTACCACTGTTGGATTTTGTTAAATCAAGCAGTATTAAGCCAGCCATAACCAGAGAGAAATGCAAAAAGGTTCATATCCTCATTGGCACCCTGTACCCAAACACTGGTCAAAAACTACCCCCCTCCCCTGCTTTCTCCACCCCACTCCCTTTGTCACACCAGGTATTACATTTTACAGACAACTCGATTGCTTAGCTTATCAATTTTGAACTTCTGATAGTCTTTAAGTTTCCCCGACCCAGAGTTGATGGTTCCTTGAATCCACCAACAAAACCTCTCTTCAACCACAGGACCCAGTGGGGAGCCGCATACAAAAGCATAATGCACTTATCAGCAGCCATCCCGGGGGTTGACCCCAGGGACATAGCGGGGGATTTGCTGATTTTGTCGCCATTTTTTGGCCCTGGAAGGGGGCATTGGATTGCTTTTGCACTTCTGAGGCAAGATACACAGGGAAAGACACGCAGCATTTGTAACATCGCCGCCATCTTGAAAATGAAAGATCCAGACCCCAGGACTGGGTATACCGCCCTGTATTAAACACAGGCCGAAGTAAATGTATGTTCGTTGAAATTGTCATTCTATGACCTACAAGGTACAAAGCTGAACGTCGCTGTGTACAGAGAACAGGACTGGACTAGCTATTTTTGCTTACTGTATATATTGTTGAGAGTGAAGAGAGCATCGCATATTGTTATTAAACTTTTATTAAAAAATTATGCAGGAAATTACGTTACAATTTGGGAGTCATTTCAAATTATGCTCCCCGGGGGAGGGACAATGGTAGCTTTTTGTGGAAGAATATTGGCCCTGGGAAGGTGGAATTTGCAAATGTCTTGGTGCAAATGCCCGGGGGTTCCCCGGGGTCAACCCCCCGGGATGGCTGCTGATAAGTGCATAACTGAGCTACTTGTGGGTGATGCTCGATATACCAAGTCAATATATGCACTATTGTCTCGTTCTTTTGTGTGAAGTCTATTGTGTTATTGTGTAAGGGATAGGAATCATTGTTGTGTTCTTTGTGACGTAACTCGAGACTTGCTATTCACTTGGTATATCGTGCACCAGCCCTACTTGTAGACCCGGGTTGTAGATTATCACCTGCATGCATGTCGCTATCAATTTGAAAAAGAAAAACGTAGCTTTTGTGCAACATCACAGACCTTTATTCGTGGATATGGCTTTATAGGGGAATGAAGATCCTCCATAGAACCCATCTCAGTCAGCAAAACCCCATATTCTCCGACAACTGAACCCCATCGAACAACCTCGGCGGCCGCCATCTTTGTTTAGATCGAGTTACAAAAGGACTGGCACTACAATGATCGTAAATTTTCGGGAAAAAACGGAAGATCCTCGGCCAATACCGGCAGGCGAATTTGTAACTTGTAACACTTGTGAAACAAAAAATAATTTGACGTCTGGCATGACTTACAAACCCAGATCTTCAGCTCACTGACTTGATTTTATGTTTTTAAAATTTTAAAGAGTTAGTTGTTGAAAAGAATAAATATAAGTTTGAATGACGTAGGCCATGTCTCGTGACAAAGTTGTGATCCTCTCGTTGCCTGTCACGTGGTCCGGCTTACAAAGCGCCTTCATAGTTCTCTTTCAATCTCCTTTGCGCAAGAGCCACGACATTTAACCATGCAGATTTCCGTTATCTTCGTAGCTCTTTCCTGATAGGCCTTTCGCAGGCTGCTTTAAGGTAAGATTCCTCTGATTAACGAATCAGTCAATGATCTGGAAACGTAAATTAAGAGATCCGCTGGAAAATCAAGGCTATTTGCATGTCATCTCGTCCAAGCTAGCGGAAGCATTGTGTATGGAAATATTTTGATGAACAAACACAAAGCGAAGTTCTTTGTCGATCTCTTGCTTTAATTGCACATGGGATGTCAAGTTTATTTTCGTGGAAGTTTATTAACTCCACAAATTTTCTCGATTTCTGCTGCTCTATGTTCCATTAACTTCCCTGTTTCTTGCAAAGTCTAAATATAAAGTGAAAGTGTCATTCTCTCTTCCTCCAACTTATATTAGCTTGAGCTTATCTTCCGTTTGTGCAGTTCGTCAGCATGTACGGAACTTAAATACCTTAAATGAATTTTACAGTACTCCTTGTTATAAAGCTCAATGTCTTTGGCAAGACTTTCAGTGAATTTGTTTCCCAATATCCAAGAAAGTGGAAAACTAATATATAGCGTAGCTCCAGAAAGTGAAAACCTGCTTCAGGCCTAGAACAAGGAAATAGTGAGAGTTTGTAAGCTTTTTTCTAAGTTTCACAAAGTTGACTTCTTTCAACATAGAATGGGTGATTCCAGAAAAATATTTTCAAACCTATACGAGAGGGTGGTAAAGGGTATTTTCGTAACTCGTGATCGGCCCTTTTTTTTCCCCGTGAAATGTGAAATGGCTATTTTTTTCCTCATGAATCGTGATTTTCATAGTAGCCGTGAAGCGTGATTTTGCAAAATTATTTTCAGTGAAACGAGAAATAAATGTTTAATTCGCCGTGAACTGTGATTTTCATTATGTCTTTGTTTTTCGGGAATTGTGAAAGGACCGTTTTACAAGAAATTAATCAGCCCAGTCTAAGAGCACGCCGGATAAATGATATGCTTATATTAGTTTCAGCATTAAGTAATGCTGCACCTAGTTATATTTCTGATCTTTTTACCGAACGCCAAATCAGCATTAGTTTAACGTCGAGGCAAACGTAGACTAGTTATTCCACGTGTGAATACAACAAATTATGGTCTTCATTCATTTCGATATCATGCCAGCAAATTATGGAACTCATTGCCAGATAATGTCCGTGTATCCACTTCTCTTGTTGCCTTCAAAAGTGCACTTCAAACTGTCCATCTGGAAAGTAAATGCTGGTCTTTTTGTGACCAATATTATACTCTTAAAATTATCTGTACATAATATTTAATATTTATTTTTATACATGTAATTATCTATTTATTTCACCTTTTGATTACTTTAATTATCTTATAGATTAATTTTCTTTGGATATATTAGCAATTTTGCTATGAACAAATTCGAAGTAAAATAAAGTCTTTGATTGATTGATTGATTGATTGATTGATTACACAACATAAGCAGTTGTATTTTAGTTGATTGCATCTTAGCATGCACTTGTCATGGGAAAACATTGCATCTCATCGGGTATCACAGCTTGTGTGATCTGTGTCAATCAGTTGAAGTTTACCTGACTGTAGTGTGAACATTCACACCCAAAGGAGATTATTACACTCTAATTGGCCCTGTACAACAAATCAAAGGTACCTGTAACTGCAAATAAAATTTGATATAAAAGGTAAACTAAGAAAAAAGAGCAGAGTTAAGTGCTTGCACATTTCAGCCTTGTGGCACCTAAAATGATGAGATGATTGCTTGTGTTTCCTTTGTTCCTTTCTTTACTTGTAAGTAAGCAGCAGCCAACTAGAAAGCTTTAATTGCTACTTTGGCTGTTACACACTAATTCAAAAATTGTACAGTATATTATAATAAGAAGAAAAAAGAAGATATATTATTGAATGGTTTGGTGCAAGACAGGCGTAAGTGACTTTTTTGGGTAAAATTTTTTTTCCTTCAAAAGTGCCTGAATTTTTGCATATGCTTTTCAATTAAGTAGTAAAACATTCCCTTGTATTTTTTTTGGCTGGTTTGCACTTTGCTTCTGAGAAAAATGAAGTCAAAATATCAAAGCGTGCACAATGAACGCAATATTACAAAGCGGAAGAAGAGCATTTCAGCCAAAAAAAAGATACAGGAGAATGTTTTTCTACTAAATTGAAAAGCCCATGTAAAAATTCAGGCACTTTTGAAGACAAAAAAATTTTACCCGAAAAAGTCACTTACGCCTGTCTTGCGCCAAGCCATTCAATTATCACTGGGCTCAAGACTAACGGTAGCCAACTAGCCACAGACTAGTAAAAATTCCATTTTGGCTAGTGATTTTTGCGCTTTACTAGCCATTTTGGCTAGTGAAAAATATGTGAGCACTCTGGAGCACTGGAGGCCCAGAGGAAACCGATTAAAGAAGTTAATTTCAAATTTGTCACAAAACGAATTAAGTCAAAGCGTGCAGAATTTAACACACTGGCTACAACATATATCAATTCAAGGCTGTGCTCTAGCAGTGCATTTTCGCCCAGCTTCCGTCTTCCGGCAACAAGAAGAACATATACCTAGTCAGCCGGCCAGGCGACGTCTTTTTTAAGATTTAACTTAGAGATGAAAACAGTCTCACAATGATTTGTCTTTCCCTTTTTGATTTCTTGTTTTGCATTGACGTTAACAAGGCAAAATGGCTCGATTCAGAATGTTTAAATCCATCTGTTTAATACTGGCCATCCTGGCCGCTTGCAGTGATACAGAGAGCAGTTTCCTTGTATACTTCGTATAGCATCAACAACAAGTCTTCTTAGTTCTTGTGGTCATTTATACCGAGCATTAAAAAAGTTCTTGGGGCTTGTATAATGTACATGAAAAGTCCCTAATTGAAGGAGAATGTGAACTAAATTATCAGAAGCATAGAGGGCAAAGAGGGAAGAAGGACATAATTTTTCTACATATATCAACCATTTTAACTCAAAAAACATGTAAATTTTGTCTTTCTTTGTGGACTTTTGACAACAGTATTACAAAAAATTACATGTGAATCACCCTAGCCTACAAGGTTGGGTGTCCGAAGGGCTCGCCAGAATTTTTCTAAGGGCATAGCCTTGATCACACATAATCTATTGGCCTAGACAAGAACTTTAATTTACTAAAATGCGAAAGAATGATTGACTTTTTTGTTTGTTTTTTCCCTTAGGGCGCGCAGCATCTGTAGGTCTCAGGCTTTGAAAAAAAATTAAAAATCGCAGTTGTTTGAAATTTGAATGATGCCTATATAATATTGATGCTTATGTTTGCAACTTGTAAATAAAGTTAAGATGGAACGAATTATTGTGTTCACGAGAAATCGTGAATGGCATTTTGAAAGAAAGGATGTTTTTCGACGGTGAGTTGTAAAGTTCTGTGAGAATTTCTCACTAAAGCGAAAAACTTCCGTTTTCGTTGTTGTGTGACGGCTATAATTATAGCATCTATGCCTATGGTTGCAAAGTATAGAGTTAAGGTGGAACAAATTATTTTGTTTGCGAAAATCGTGAATCGGTGTTTTGAAAGCAAAGAATTTTTTTTGGCGCGCCAGTTCTGAAGTTTTGATGGCGGCTCTGTGAGAATCAAGGGCGCGAAAACTTTGTTCTTCCCAGTTGTTCATTCAAAGCATACTGCAAGTTACACAGTCAGGCTAGCATTTACTTGACTTGATGAGATGATGGATATTAGAGAATCTGGCTAGTGAAAAATTTGTTTTGGCTAGTGAATCAAACCTGTCACTAGCCACTGGGCTAGCAGGCTGAAAAGTTAGTCTCGAGCCCTGTATCAGATATCTTCTTTTTTCTTCTTTTTCTTTTCTTGTACCTGAATAGTGTGAATAAAGGTTGTTGTTGTTGTTGGAAATTTTCATGAACTTTCCAACTGAAAAAGTTTTTCAACTTTTGATTTGCTTAATGTGATTACTTCACTGTTCTTGCAGGGTCCCACTGACAAAATTTCACTCAATCCGAGATACTCTTCGTGACGTTGGAATTACACAGGAGGGTCTGTTAGAGAAAGCACGACAAAGGAATTACAAATACACAACACAATATGGTGACCCTGAACCCCTGTCAAACTATCTTGATGCACAGTACTATGGAAGCATAGAAATTGGCACTCCTGGACAGCCATTTAAAGTTGTTTTTGACACTGGTTCCTCTAATTTGTGGGTTCCTTCTAAGAAGTGTCCTTGGTCTGACATTGCTTGTTGTAAGTTACATTATGCCTTTGAAATTTTAACCAGTGCTACTCATAATCTAAGCTAAGACTGATATATTGAACCTGCTTTTGTTTTGGCTTGCCATTGTAAGTTATTTCTTGTAAATAAATGAATGTATATGTATCTCCGCACACTTACAATAGGTTTGTGGTGCAGTGGAACACGATCTTGTGGCCACCCTGGTCATATGGTCACCTCATTATTACAGGCACTTTATTCTGGCCAGAGTGAAAGCTCAGTCAGTTAGTTTCATATCTAAAGAATCCCTTCAATACGGCCAGCCTGTTAGTATGACTACCCTATTAATATACAACCAGATTTTTGTGGCCAGCTTGTGACCAAATTGTAACATTGAAATGGGTTCTGGTCAGATTATGCAAGATGTGGGTGTTGAAACATACATGGCATGTAGCTCCTTTAAGGAATTGCTTTAATTCCTTACTGTGTAACATGCATTGAATAATAGTTTTGATGTAAAACACGATGAGTTAGCGGTACAAGTCTACAGGGCTGGTCTATAAATGAATATGATATATAGAGAATCATATATGGGTATATACAGTGTATGGAATTTCTCTTTAAGCGCTCAACTCGATATCTTATAAGTGAGCAGGGCGAAAAAAACATTTCCAAGCATTTTCCAAGCATTTCCAAACAATTTGTGAAGAATACCAAGGATCACCAAAGATTGCTGAAGACGACAGAAGATCCAAAGTTGTTTTGATCATACACCAACAAATTTAAGTGTTAGTTAACCCTTTAATGCCCAATAGTGACTTATAGATTTTACTCTGCCACTGAGACGATTTTACTCGTCAAAGGGAGACCCCTTGGGCACTAAAGGGTTAAAAAACTATCTCCTTTAAAGTTATTATGACATGAAAAATAATTTCTGCTTATTTGAAGGCCTTTCAAAATATAGAAGAATGGTGTTTTTCTTTTTGAAATATCTTTTTTCATTTTAGAGATAATATTGACATTTTTCTATCATGCAAATAAGATCAGCGATGATGTCATAATAATAATAAAAATAATGATTATAATAATTAACAATTATTCTTTGAAATCGAGGTAAATATTCTGCCACTATTCACCGAGATTGAGAAGAATAATTGTTTTAGTATATACACAGGAAGTGATCTCAACAACATTTTCAGAAGGAAACCATTAAAAATCGATTTAATTGACCTCTCAATTCATGCGTGGAAAACGTGCTAGCGGTACAAAGCATGCGCGAATTCGCGAAACTATTTACAGAATCTTTGAACATGGAAAATCTATAGTTAATATTCAAAAAAACCTCGTGACAGTCTAGAATAATGGTCCTTAGACACCGTTCAAATCAGTGTGAATCAAAAGTATGCTTTATTAAAAAGTATGCTTTATTTTTGTTTGGCTTACGCATTATTCACTCGGTAGGGGGTGAATAATGCTCATTAGCCAGAGATAGCGAACCAATCAGATTGCTTAAAACACCAAGATCACTGAGTGTGTATATACTAATAAGATTTATTTGTACCACGCAAATTCAACTTTGCAGTTTTCAAATGCGCCTTACAATAAAAGAACAATATGTTACAAGTATATAAAATATAACAATATATAGTCAAAATTCACGAAAAAAATATTGCAAGTATTTAAAATATAACAATATATGGTCAAAGTTACAGGAAAAAATAATGTCTAGTCTGTAAATTACAATCGCATATCAGAAAAAGCTTTTTTTGAAAAGGTGAATCTTCAAATTACATTTAAAAACGTTAAAATCGGAATCGCATCTAAGATCTAGCGGAAGATCATTCCACAGTTTAGGTGGGGCGTCTACAAAGGCTCGATCGCCAAGAATAGGGAGAGTCCTGAAATCTAGATTTGAAGGCAGACATTTGTTATTTGATCTGAGACTGTAGGAAGAATTAGTTTTAAGATCTACGAGAGATGATAAATAGTTAGGCGCTGTACCATGGATTGCCTTGTGAGTAATTATTATAATCTTATAATCTATTCTAAACATTACAGGTAACAAGACATAATTTATATAATATTGGTGTGATATGGCAAAACCGTGGTGCTAGATATAGGACTCTTGCAGCTGCGTTTTGAACACGCTGCAGTTTAGTGAGAGCACATTAGGGTAGATGGATTAATTTTTCGGTAGACTCCATTCTTTAATAATAAATGTTTTCTGATGCGTCTAATATTGTGAAGATGAAAAAAGCACTCCTACAAGTTTTAGTTATGTTGAAGTTTAGATTGAAATGGCAGTCAAACCATGCCACTAAGTTCCTAAGGGGTTCCGTGCTCGGAGAGATGATGGATTCCCCAATAGTTAGAGTAGCGCGTTTGATTTTCTGAAGCTGTGCTTTCATTCCAATGAACATAAACTCAGTCTTGGAATCATTGATCATCCAGTTACGGATGTCACAGAGGCAAGCTTCCATTGCTACAATGGTGGCATCTTGATCAGAATCATCATTTGGATTGAAAGCCAGATAGATAGCAGTATCATTGTCATAACTATGCACTGTTGGGAGGTGCTGGCTAATCACATCAAATAGCTCACTTGTGTAAAGAGAGAACAGCATTGGGCCAAGACAGGAGCCCTGTGGCACACCAAACTTCAAATCAAAACTGTCTGATTTTACATTGCCGATTACAATACGCTGGACAGATAGGATTTAAACCACGTTAATGCTTGATCTTTAATTCCAAATTTGTATTCCAAGCGCCACAGTAATATGTCATGGTCTACTTATATCAAAAGCAGCGCTTAAATCTTGGAACACAAGTAATGTGACTCGTTGTTTCACGTTGATGAGAATGTCGTTGCACATGGGCAGTAAGGCAGTTTCAGTACTGTGATTTTTGCGGTAAGCTGATTGAAATTCTGGAAGCACCTGATTGGACGACATGTGATCAGAGATTTGTAGTGCAACTGCCTTTTCAGTGATCTTTGAAAGGGATGCAAGATTGCTGACGGGCCGGTAATTTTTCTTTGTCAGGTCCAAGTTGGCTTTCTTTAACTTTTGTCTCACCAAGCCTTCTTTCCAAATGTCCAGAAAGTGACCACTACTCAGCGAAAGTCTTTAAAAAATAATAATTGTTTGCAACTAAAAATGGTAAACTACTAAATAAACAATATCTCTAGAAATATAAAAGCAGTATTCTTGAACCTTGGCACTATAAATGTGCATCACAAAAGAAACAAAATGACACCCACCCAAAAACGTGAATATCTCTAAAGTGAAAAAGGATATTCCAAAAAGAAAATGCCATTCTTCTTTGCTTTGAAAAGCCTTTCAAATAAGCAGCAATTATTTTTTACTTCATGCTGCACTTTAAGACAGATAAAAGTCAAGAGAAATGACCTATATGCAGTAGTAGATCGTAACGTATCCTTATTTTGCTTTGTTTTTGGTATTTAAAAAAAATTAATGTCTTTTCAGTGTTGCACGACAAGTATGACAGTACCAAGTCATCCACATACGAGAAAAATGGAACTGACTTTTCAATCCGATATGGTAGTGGAAGCATGAAGGGGTTCTTGAGCACAGATAATGTAGAGGTATATAATTATTATCACACTCGTACTATGAAATATTATTTGGGTATCATAGTTGTTTGGACAAAATGCTTGACTCACAAAGATCCTCTCCTGCTTATGAACTGACCAGAACTAGAGGTTCCTATTTCAAAACATTGAACCATCATTGGCAGTCACATTTTTACATATCTAGAAAATGTAATAAATAGACAATGATAACAGTGCAGGGCATCTGACAGGATGCGGTGGTGCGGATCCGCATAATTCGCCTACTTCCGCATCCTCCGCATCCTTGGGGCATTTTTCCGGATAAAACTGGAAAATTGCTACATATAAGCGAGAAAGCAATTGATTACCATCATCAGAAGCAGAAATATCGAAGAGATTGATCATTTTGAAGAAGTTATTCACCCAAAACAGCGACGAAAACACGTCTTTTCGTTCGTAAACAATTTTAAGCCTCCAGGCGTTCCGTGCGTCTTCTGGTGATGGGCCTGGGTTCTAGTTCTAGTGGTGTCTAGTTTTTCTCGTCCGATTTAATGCCTGGTTACTAAGCTTCGGACAAACACAACAAATTGCGCTGAATGACGAAATGTGTCCACGAATGGCAGCAAAAGGTCAAACGTGTCATAGAGGACTAAAATTATCGGTAAGACGTTAACGTGTATTTTATACGTTGGAAAAAGCCATGGGAGCAACTTTATTAAATTGTAGAAATTTCCGCATAATCTGGTGTCTTCTCCGCATAATTGTCACTTTCTTCCGCATAATATTGCCAAAAATTTCCGCATAATTTTCAGTTTTTTTCCGCACCCTATCAGATGGCCTGACAGTGGGAGAGGGCCAAATGTTTTGAAATAGGAACCTCTAGTTCTGGTCAGTTCATAAGCAGGAGAGGATCTTTGTGAGTCAAGCATTTTGTCCAAACAACTATGATACCCAAATAATATTTCATAGTACGAGTGTGATAATAATTATATACCTCTACATTATCTGTGCTCAAGAACCCCTTCATGCTTCCACTACCATATCGGATTGAAAAGTCAGTTCCATTTTTCTCGTATGTGGATGACTTGGTACTGTCATACTTGTCGTGCAACACTGAAAAGACATTAATTTTTTTTAAATACCAAAAACAAAGCAAAATAAGGATACGTTACGATCTACTACTGCATATAGGTCATTTCTCTTGACTTTTATCTGTCTTAAAGTGCAGCATGAAGTAAAAAATAATTGCTGCTTATTTGAAAGGCTTTTCAAAGCAAAGAAGAATGGCATTTTCTTTTTGGAATATCCTTTTTCACTTTAGAGATATTCACGTTTTTGGGTGGGTGTCATTTTGTTTCTTTTGTGATGCACATTTATAGTGCCAAGGTTCAAGAATACTGCTTTTATATTTCTAGAGATATTGTTTATTTAGTAGTTTACCATTTTTAGTTGCAAACAATTATTATTTTTTAAAGACTTTCGCTGAGTAGTGGTCACTTTCTGGACATTTGGAAAGAAGGCTTGGTGAGACAAAAGTTAAAGAAAGCCAACTTGGACCTGACAAAGAAAAATTACCGGCCCGTCAGCAATCTTGCATCCCTTTCAAAGATCACTGAAAAGGCAGTTGCACTACAAATCTCTGATCACATGTCGTCCAATCAGGTGCTTCCAGAATTTCAATCAGCTTACCGCAAAAATCACAGTACTGAAACTGCCTTACTGCCCATGTGCAACGACATTCTCATCAACGTGAAACAACGAGTCACATTACTTGTGTTCCAAGATTTAAGCGCTGCTTTTGATATAAGTAGACCATGACATATTACTGTGGCGCTTGGAATACAAATTTGGAATTAAAGATCAAGCATTAACGTGGTTTAAATCCTATCTGTCCAGCGTATTGTAATCGGCAATGTAAAATCAGACAGTTTTGATTTGAAGTTTGGTGTGCCACAGGGCTCCTGTCTTGGCCCAATGCTGTTCTCTCTTTACACAAGTGAGCTATTTGATGTGATTAGCCAGCACCTCCCAACAGTGCATAGTTATGACAATGATACTGCTATCTATCTGGCTTTCAATCCAAATGATGATTCTGATCAAGATGCCACCATTGTAGCAATGGAAGCTTGCCTCTGTGACATCCGTAACTGGATGATCAATGATTCCAAGACTGAGTTTATGTTCATTGGAATGAAAGCACAGCTTCAGAAAATCAAACGCGCTACTCTAACTATTGGGGAATCCATCATCTCTCCGAGCACGGAACCCCTTAGGAACTTAGTGGCATGGTTTGACTGCCATTTCAATCTAAACTTCAACATAACTAAAACTTGTAGGAGTGCTTTTTTCATCTTCACAATATTAGACGCATCAGAAAACATTTATTATTAAAGAATGGAGTCTACCGAAAAATTAATCCATCTACCCTAATGTGCTCTCACTAAACTGCAGCGTGTTCAAAACGCAGCTGCAAGAGTCCTATATCTAGCACCACGGTTTTGCCATATCACACCAATATTATATAAATTATGTCTTGTTACCTGTAATGTTTAGAATAGATTATAAGATTATAATAATTACTCACAAGGCAATCCATGGTACAGCGCCTAACTATTTATCATCTCTCGTAGATCTTAAAACTAATTCTTCCTACAGTCTCAGATCAAATAACAAATGTCTGCCTTCAAATCTAGATTTCAGGACTCTCCCTATTCTTGGCGATCGAGCCTTTGTAGACGCCCCACCTAAACTGTGGAATGATCTTCCGCTAGATCTTAGATGCGATTCCGATTTTAACGTTTTTAAATGTAATTTGAAGATTCACCTTTTCAAAAAAAGCTTTTTCTGATATGCGATTGTAATTTACAGACTAGACATTATTTTTTCCTGTAACTTTGACCATATATTGTTATATTTTAAATACTTGCAATATTTTTTTCGTGAATTTTGACTATATATTGTTATATTTTATATACTTGTAACATATTGTTCTTTTATTGTAAGGCGCATTTGAAAACTGCAAAGTTGAATTTGCGTGGTACAAATAAATCTTATTAGTATATACACACTCAGTGATCTTGGTGTTTTAAGCAATCTGATTGGTTCGCTATCTCTGGCTAATGAGCATTATTCACCCCCTACCGAGTGAATAATGCGTAAGCCAAACAAAAATAAAGCATACTTTTTAATAAAGCATACTTTTGATTCACACTGATTTGAACGGTGTCTAAGGACCATTATTCTAGACTGTCACGAGGTTTTTTTGAATATTAACTATAGATTTTCCATGTTCAAAGATTCTGTAAATAGTTTCGCGAATTCGCGCATGCTTTGTACCGCTAGCACGTTTTCCACGCATGAATTGAGAGGTCAATTAAATCGATTTTTAATGGTTTCCTTCTGAAAATGTTGTTGAGATCACTTCCTGTGTATATACTAAAACAATTATTCTTCTCAATCTCGGTGAATAGTGGCAGAATATTTACCTCGATTTCAAAGAATAATTGTTAATTATTATAATCATTATTTTTATTATTATTATGACATCATCGCTGATCTTATTTGCATGATAGAAAAATGTCAATATTATCTCTAAAATGAAAAAAGATATTTCAAAAAGAAAAACACCATTCTTCTATATTTTGAAAGGCCTTCAAATAAGCAGAAATTATTTTTCATGTCATAATAACTTTAAAGGAGATAGTTTTTTAACCCTTTAGTGCCCAAGGGGTCTCCCTTTGACGAGTAAAATCGTCTCAGTGGCAGAGTAAAATCTATAAGTCACTATTGGGCATTAAAGGGTTAACTAACACTTAAATTTGTTGGTGTATGATCAAAACAACTTTGGATCTTCTGTCGTCTTCAGCAATCTTTGGTGATCCTTGGTATTCTTCACAAATTGTTTGGAAATGCTTGGAAAATGCTTGGAAATGTTTTTTTCGCCCTGCTCACTTATAAGATATCGAGTTGAGCGCTTAAAGAGAAATTCCATACACTGTATATACCCATATATGATTCTCTATATATCATATTCATTTATAGACCAGCCCTGTAGACTTGTACCGCTAACTCATCGTGTTTTACATCAAAACTATTATTCAATGCATGTTACACAGTAAGGAATTAAAGCAATTCCTTAAAGGAGCTACATGCCATGTATGTTTCAACACCCACATCTTGCATAATCTGACCAGAACCCATTTCAATGTTACAATTTGGTCACAAGCTGGCCACAAAAATCTGGTTGTATATTAATAGGGTAGTCATACTAACAGGCTGGCCGTATTGAAGGGATTCTTTAGATATGAAACTAACTGACTGAGCTTTCACTCTGGCCAGAATAAAGTGCCTGTAATAATGAGGTGACCATATGACCAGGGTGGCCACAAGATCGTGTTCCACTGCACCACAAACCTATTGTAAGTGTGCGGAGATACATATACATTCATTTATTTACAAGAAATAACTTACAATGGCAAGCCAAAACAAAAGCAGGTTCAATATATCAGTCTTAGCTTAGATTATGAGTAGCACTGGTTAAAATTTCAAAGGCATAATGTAACTTACAACAAGCAATGTCAGACCAAGGACACTTCTTAGAAGGAACCCACAAATTAGAGGAACCAGTGTCAAAAACAACTTTAAATGGCTGTCCAGGAGTGCCAATTTCTATGCTTCCATAGTACTGTGCATCAAGATAGTTTGACAGGGGTTCAGGGTCACCATATTGTGTTGTGTATTTGTAATTCCTTTGTCGTGCTTTCTCTAACAGACCCTCCTGTGTAATTCCAACGTCACGAAGAGTATCTCGGATTGAGTGAAATTTTGTCAGTGGGACCCTGCAAGAACAGTGAAGTAATCACATTAAGCAAATCAAAAGTTGAAAAACTTTTTCAGTTGGAAAGTTCATGAAAATTTCCAACAACAACAACAACCTTTATTCACACTATTCAGGTACAAGAAAAGAAAAAGAAGAAAAAAGAAGATATCTGATACAGGGCTCGAGACTAACTTTTCAGCCTGCTAGCCCAGTGGCTAGTGACAGGTTTGATTCACTAGCCAAAACAAATTTTTCACTAGCCAGATTCTCTAATATCCATCATCTCATCAAGTCAAGTAAATGCTAGCCTGACTGTGTAACTTGCAGTATGCTTTGAATGAACAACTGGGAAGAACAAAGTTTTCGCGCCCTTGATTCTCACAGAGCCGCCATCAAAACTTCAGAACTGGCGCGCCAAAAAAAATTCTTTGCTTTCAAAATGGTAAACTACTAAATAAACAATATCTCTAGAAATATAAAAGCAGTATTCTTGAACCTTGGCACTATAAATGTGCATCACAAAAGAAACAAAATGACACCCACCCAAAAACGTGAATATCTCTAAAGTGAAAAAGGATATTCCAAAAAGAAAATGCCATTCTTCTTTGCTTTGAAAAGCCTTTCAAATAAGCAGCAATTATTTTTTACTTCATGCTGCACTTTAAGACAGATAAAAGTCAAGAGAAATGACCTATATGCAGTAGTAGATCGTAACGTATCCTTATTTTGCTTTGTTTTTGGTATTTAAAAAAAATTAATGTCTTTTCAGTGTTGCACGACAAGTATGACAGTACCAAGTCATCCACATACGAGAAAAATGGAACTGACTTTTCAATCCGATATGGTAGTGGAAGCATGAAGGGGTTCTTGAGCACAGATAATGTAGAGGTATATAATTATTATCACACTCGTACTATGAAATATTATTTGGGTATCATAGTTGTTTGGACAAAATGCTTGACTCACAAAGATCCTCTCCTGCTTATGAACTGACCAGAACTAGAGGTTCCTATTTCAAAACATTTGGCCCTCTCCCACTGTCAGGCCATCTGATAGGGTGCGGAAAAAACTGAAAATTATGCGGAAATTTTTGGCAATATTATGCGGAAGAAAGTGACAATTATGCGGAGAAGACACCAGATTATGCGGAAATTTCTACAATTTAATAAAGTTGCTCCCATGGCTTTTTCCAACGTATAAAATACACGTTAACGTCTTACCGATAATTTTAGTCCTCTATGACACGTTTGACCTTTTGCTGCCATTCGTGGACACATTTCGTCATTCAGCGCAATTTGTTGTGTTTGTCCGAAGCTTAGTAACCAGGCATTAAATCGGACGAGAAAAACTAGACACCACTAGAACTAGAACCCAGGCCCATCACCAGAAGACGCACGGAACGCCTGGAGGCTTAAAATTGTTTACGAACGAAAAGACGTGTTTTCGTCGCTGTTTTGGGTGAATAACTTCTTCAAAATGATCAATCTCTTCGATATTTCTGCTTCTGATGATGGTAATCAATTGCTTTCTCGCTTATATGTAGCAATTTTCCAGTTTTATCCGGAAAAATGCCCCAAGGATGCGGAGGATGCGGAAGTAGGCGAATTATGCGGATCCGCACCACCGCATCCTGTCAGATGCCCTGCACTGTTATCATTGTCTATTTATTACATTTTCTAGATATGTAAAAATGTGACTGCCAATGATGGTTCAATGTTTTGCAAAGTGTGTTGGTTGACTGATTCAGGACTTGAAAACTAAATTCAAAGAAAATCCAGGAAATTACATCTCGCAGTCTTAAAGTGCAGCATGAAGTAAAAAATAATTGCTGCTTATTTGAAAGGCTTTTCAAAGCAAAGAAGAATGGCATTTTCTTTTTGGAATATCCTTTTTCACTTTAGAGATATTCACGTTTTTGGGTGGGTGTCATTTTGTTTCTTTTGTGATGCACATTTATAGTGCCAAGGTTCAAGAATACTGCTTTTATATTTCTAGAGATATTGTTTATTTAGTAGTTTACCATTTTGAAAGCAAAGAATTTTTTTTGGCGCGCCAGTTCTGAAGTTTTGA
>JAHPZR010047647.1:7500-13985 GCA_019787425.1 Platygyra sinensis
ACCTCATCTAGGCCGGGTCTAGAGCAAAACATTGCTGCGGAACGTTTGTTTCATTATACTTACACGAATGTAAACACTCGACTATTGTGGTAGCGTCCACCAAATATCCGCCACACAGAACACACATGATGTGAGCATTGAGGTCTTGAAGTTTCATCGACCGTAACATCTTCCGCTATTCCAAATGAAGTCCAGTTCCTTACTGAAACAAAAACAGCATCCGGCGTAATGAACGAAAGTAAATTGATGGATATTAATTGTCGGGCATTTGAATGAGGGATTTCTTTCCAAGAGAACGAATAAACAGGTAACAAGGGAAGGAAGTACTACCAGATGACACTTTTCAACCGGATCCAACCGACAAAGTTTATCTGAACTTTCTAGCTAGCGTATTTCACATTGACCTCTAAAAGTTTTTTCATTGGTAAATCCTAACAAATTTACGCCGGTTCTAAGTGATCCACGGACTTAAGTTCATAATTTTCGGTGCTAAAACTCGCTAGTTATCTTTGACCATATGCAAAGACTTCACTTATATAAAACGCTGGAGTCATTTGGCAAAAGGGGGCAAGACTTGTGGCTATAAAGTCACCGTGTAGTTGCTAAAGAAGGGCTTTTCATCGGCTGTCAGTGTTTCAACTGCGTTTAATTCGGGTCGCCTTGAAATGTCTGTTCCATAACCAAAAACACTGAATTTAAAAACTTCACGAGTAAGTTTGAATTCCCAGGTGGAAATTCAAACGTACGGCTGTGACTAGAACTAGTGCATGGCAGCTAGTAATTCGGTTTCAGCTGGGAAATCTTGAGTAAATTCGATAGAATTTGCCTTGTAATAGTTACACTATGTTGAACTGCATCGGGTAATTTTAACACGTTTAAAGGACAGGACTGGGAATTCCAAACTTAACAGTACTTGGCGTCAAAGTTTGGAAGAACAGAATGATGTTGATCAAAGTCTTTGAACCCTTAAATTTTCTTTAACACCCCACGTGAAAAATTTACGAACGTAGCTAGATGTGAAATCATTATGTTTACAACTGAATTTAAGTCTGTAATAGTACATAAGAAATCACGCCGGCGTCGCAAGAGTTGAGTATATTTTTAGGAAACTAAAATACTTTAGCTGCCAGTGAACATTGGCCGGATTTAATAGCTGGCCATGAAACCAACTGAAGAACCAGTGCGAGAGATGTTTTAAAAATAGTTTACGGTTTACAGTTGATTTGTTTTTTGACTTCTTTAGCATTGTTTAAGTTTTGTTAACAGGCAGCATAATTTAAGAAATCAGTGTGTATTTTGCACTCTGGAAATCGTTGCCGGTGAGCTAAAATGATTGTGTTGACTGGGGTGCTAATCCAAAAAGATTTTTATTCTATAATTATTTCCTCAGTACACGCGAGACAGCCACAAAGGCACTATATACGTTTTCGACCTTAGTAGACGTTTTAGCCTTTCGTTATTTCAGTGTTAAAGAACACGATAAATCATCTTTTATATTTGTTATTATCTTCCATTCTTTTTCAAAAGCGTGCCATCTTCGAGCAAAAGGCCAGAAAAAGTTGAGATATTCCAGCGTTCCTTCGAAAGCACCATGGAATGCGAGTGTGCTCTTCTTGCGATGGACTCGGCTAATTCCTGTGAAATACGAGGCCTCATAGTATCTTCCAACGTAGGCAAGAATATAGACTGATTAAACTCTCATTAGCTATATAAATACATGAAATGAAAGCATCCAGTTTATTCTGGTAGCGCGTTGAAAAGATGCTTTCATTTCGACTTACCTGACACGGCCAAAATGTCAAAATGTTCCCCGCTTGAAATTTCAGTTTGAATCAACTCGGAAGAAATCAGTGTCCCCGTGAGGCATTCCAGATACAAAGTTCGGAACGGAGATATAGCCGAGCGAAAAACAGACTTAAATTACGCTGAAAAACTCGGCAGTAGCCACTGTAACCAATATCAGGGAATCTAAATGTTGACCGGCCGAGAACTTAAATATCTTCGCGAAGGCCATAATCTATAGAACCACCATATGGAGGAATGATGAGTGAAGAACCGACAAGAAATCAAACGAAAACCTCGAGAAATCAATTTAAAGGTGACCATTAAGGTTCCAGCGAGATGTAAATTCCTTGTATTGTTGTGCGACTTAAATTCTTTGCAAACGAAGCGCATAATTTTCAGGCCCGAAATTTATTCCGCTTCGAGTACATGCACCTCCTCTCTTTCGGTTTCAAAAGCATATTAAAATAAAAGATCGCCAAGGCTTCATCCAGGGCAAAAACGATATATTAGTAGGCAAAAATGGTTACCGAAGAAGCTATCTTAAATCAAACAATAAGGCAATTGAGATCTTATGTCTGAAAAATTTGCCATATTTCTCAGCGCTACTATGCTGTCAAGACACAGGTAAGTTGAGGTCGACAGTGCGGACCACGAGCAAATTCTGTGTTCATCACCGAAGTCCTGTTCAAGAATCGGAATTTTATAAATTGTGTCATTTTAATTGAATAACTCTTGCAAGCGATAATAGGAAACAGCAGAATCAAATGTTCCAGTTCGACGTAAAAATATGAGATATGTAATGGTCTGCTGGTTGTATGGCAGTCACGAAATGAATACATTGAGTCCGACTGCTTGAAAATAACGCACATTTTGAACAACAAATTTGCGACAAAAAACGCTACCAATCTGCAAACAAATATCCCACATACAAAGTTAAATATTTTGTCTAACGTACTAATGAATCGTATGCTATGATTTTCAACAATAGATGAGAAATTACCGTGTTTTTCCTGACAATTTCTTGCTGGCTTCGAGTTGATTTCAACTAAGCACACGTTGCTGTTGATACGCGTAATCACGTGATCCGTCGCACCAGTCTCCCCTGAGGTGTGCTTACCGTAAACATCTGTTTTGATGCAAAACAACTGCGAGATATAGTTGCATGTTTTTTGTCTTCCTTTCCATAAGTAACCACAACTATCACCACGAAGTTGTATCCTTCGATGCCAAACCCTTGTACAGGACCTTAGATTCGGTCGGAAGATTTTCCCAAGCGGAATTATCACTTGAACAAGTTTTCATTGCATTTTCATGATGGCCTGATATTATCGCAGAAATAAGCCCAGCTGTTGGCAGTAATACAAACATAAATAGCCCAAAATGAAAATAAGCTTTTCATATCCAGTCCCTGTTTTCTTACATATCAGTAAGCATAGGTCTACTATGCTATTTTGTCACCCTTTATTTTTGTGCTTTCTTGGCCCACCATATACTGTACATGAATGCCGGGTCGATATGAGCAAACGTTATTGTGGTTTTAATTTTGAAAGGAAAGTTCCGTGTGGTCGTCTGACGAACCAAGGACAACAGCTCTGGGTGTTACCTAAACGTGGCTGATCATGAAGCTAAGATTTTTCAAATGTTTTAGTGTAAAGTTCGTTAGACACCAAACTCAGTGCTGTGCAAAGAGTTAATGCACTTCGCTTGTAAACTAGGACTCTGCAAACTATCAGTATAAATGAGTTGGACTTGTCTATTTTTTTAATCCTTCAAAAGCGTCCATTGCTTAGCTATAGGTCGACCTTAGTCTCGATAAGGAATTGGAAAACACTAGCTAATATTGAATACAACCGTTATTCATGCAGTGCACTGACTTGTTAGCGCTTGTGTAAACCGTCGGGAAACGGCTACGATCAACCATGCACGGCGTATAATTCGTAGTGATAATTCGAGGTAATAATCGTGATTTATATTCCTTACTAACCCAATGTAGATAAAACTGTCTGAGGAAAAGAACGGCTCTATATAACACAGTTATCTTAATTAACTGTTATCTGCAGCATGATTGGCTTAGTCTGATATGTTTTGACTTATTTCGCAGATCATTATTCCAAACAACTCATCATACCGCCGAAAAGCCAAGTAAATTGCACCACCTTTCATGTGGTTAGTTTAGCATCTCGTCCGGCGAAGCGAGAAAACTATACACATTGTGCTACGAATAAATGCCGTTTTCAATACCAAGAGAGCTGGGATCATGTCTTGTTTTCCCTCCTAACACCCCCTGCTCTTAATACTCTCTCATGATTCTTATATTTTAATACAGATATGCTGCTTTGTAGTGTAAGGTTTTGGTCTTCACTTTGAATATCAAGGCACCGCTCTGAGTGCGTGGTGGTTGAGAATGCCTCACCCAAGTTTTTCTGTGTTCATAAAAACCGTGACCCAACATTTCTAGATTATAATTCAATATGAAGTCCGAGGGTCGTATAAGTTTGTCAGTCATAAGACTGCTTATATATCCAGCGGCCCTCGTTAAACAACTTTTATTTATTTCATTTTATTACCGACCGAGACACCTTCAGTAGTCGAGAAGTAGCAATCGTTTTTAACCTTAGTGAAAAAAATCGATGTTTTCGGCAACCAAATTTCCTGCATCGAGGCATTTTCGTTTTGCTGTTAAAATAGGAAGGAAGTTGTGAAAAACATTGCATGTAAAAGTAGTTTTATTTAAAACAAAATAAATAAAGCTCCTTTGTAAATTCATGCATCGCATTTTCTGATCGAGTGCGGGAAAATTTTACCGGTCGAACTGAAGGAAGCCTTACAAGATATTATAGCTCAGCGGAATCCAAGACCTCAAATGAAAAATTTTTCGACCCTCAGTAATTAGGGACCAATGTATAAAAATTATTTACACTGTTTTCTAAGCTAGCCTTATTTCGCCTTTTAAATTCCACGGCACAAGACCCAAAACGTCTTTTTCTTCGCTGCAACTTTGCACACGATCACTTAGTGATCCAGTGGCACAGCCAGTTCGGGCTTCGGGTTAACGCTTCGTGCATACTGGAAACACCGGCGTCCGGTAACAACTCTGCGAAGATTTCCGAAAACTTCGCCCGCTGACTCCTTGTTAAACACAACAAGGCAAGTGAAGATGGTAGAATAAATTTACTTGAATAAACAGGCGAAACACAGTAAACAGATGCATGCAGTTTACACATTACAGAAATCGATGCAAACTGTTTTGTCCATCCTGTCCGGTTTAATTTAGACGAAGGGCGGGATGGGTTTTATCGGGGGAAAACCGCGTGTTTGAAATTTTAGTTTGTATAGCTTAGCTTGCA
The DNA here is from genome assembly GCA_019787425.1 of Platygyra sinensis. Classification (NCBI taxonomy): domain Eukaryota; kingdom Metazoa; phylum Cnidaria; class Anthozoa; order Scleractinia; family Merulinidae; genus Platygyra; species Platygyra sinensis. The sequence continues at coordinate 12,633 of JAHPZR010047647.1, forward strand.
ATTCAAAATTAGCTGCAAAGTACCTTGTCTCTAGTGACAGACTGAATCAATTTGTTAGAAATTACCTGTTGCAAATTGTTATTTTTTTTTTATCGAGAACACTTCAACGAGTTCCCGATAATTTTGTATGGAACTGTTTTTGTCGAGGGCAAGGACGCTGTGGCTCAGTATTGGCTGTAGAAAATCCTTAATCCGAATAACCCCAGCGAAATCTCCATGTAATTGTCAACACGGTCAAAACCACTAGTGAGGTAACACAAGGCTGAGCAATATTCATACAATTTGTCACGCAATTTCGAAGCGACCTAAGTTGTACAAAGTGGAATGCATATTGGGAGGAAAGAATTTCTCAACGCTTTTGTTTTCATTCGCCCCTTACGTACAATATTGATTTACATGGACCGCGACAAAGCTACACGGAACTAAACTCCGTGCATTGAGTCTGAAAACGTTCTTTGTAACAGTGCAACTAACAAACTTGCTAAAAAATTTAATTGACATTGTAAAGGAAAAAGAATAAACAAAGAATAAATTCACAAGGAACGATCATCAAGCCACGAGTCGCAAGGAAAGTAGTAAGAACGTCGCTGTTATGTCGCAGCTAGCTTACAAGAAAGTAAAACGTCGCAACTAAGTCATAAGAAAATAGGTAAGTCGAAAGAAAGAAGCAGCTAGTAAATCGCAATTGAAAAAAGAGGGTAAGAAAATGGATGTCCCTCTGATAGCTCCCAGAGTCCGCCTCAACCAAAAAAACGGCCGTGATTACTTTTCCAATTTTCAACTTTCTGCTACTTCGGTTAGGGAAGGTCGCTACTTTCATGGAGTCTTTACTTTCGCTCAGTTCACGTGAAACGTGTGACATGTATGAATCGATCTATCTGAACAAAACCTGATTGAGAAATGTTTTCAAAAGGATATTGAAAACTTGTTTAAAAATGAATCAGTCAATTCGACATTTCGACATCAGCTAACATCCCTCCGGGGATTCATCCGGGCAACCCCTGAGCAACAACCCCTGAACAACCTCCAGGGCAACCTCACATGCATTGGAAAATATATGTTGAATTTTCAGTTGGTCAAATGTCCTTCCCTCGGGCCAAAATTAAAAATGGTGTTCAAATGCCTCATATTTGGCTCATACGATGCAATAAAATGCCTCAGCCCCTAGGACATACTAGGGAAAATAAATAGTGCAAAAGATAATTACCCTTAAACACCTGCTCAGTCTCAGCTTCGGCTGTGCTAAAAATACTTTTTTTTTGATAGATATTGTTAAACTGTAACTGAATTAAAACTGATAAAGTTTTCATAAGCAATAGTTTATATGGCTTCAAACACTGTAAACACCTTCTG